>OZ010699.1:0-201692 GCA_963932265.1 Thymelicus lineola | reverse complement strand
AAATGCTTACTTACTCATTTTCGTAAAACGTATGTAAAGAAAATGATTTATATTATATTAAATTTTCTTTTTAAATCTCTGAACGTGTTCACGTCCCGATCTAGACACGCGGCAGCGTGTCAAGCCAAGTTCAAGCAAAGGAACTGGCTAGCCAGCGCCGAGTGTAGTATTACACGAACCACTTGGTGCCAGTTTTGACCCTTTTATAACTCATAACCTCTTTAACGTAAACACATAAAACTACGTGTGTTTAATTATATCCATAAGGACATGTAGAAGCCCAAATTTCATGAAGCTAGCTCAAACGGTTATAAAGATATGAAGGTCAAAAAGTCGTAAATTTTAGCACTGACTGACTGACATATAGTACCTAAATCTAACCTACTTCCAGATGACCTAGAAGGATGAAATTTGGAATCCAGCTCGGTAATTGTGTGTAAGCGTAGGAAAAAATCAAAAAATAAGAAAAAGTCGAAAAATAAGTGGTGTCCCCATACAAAATTTGTATGGGACCGAAGCAGAGCCATCTAGCGGCAGTGAAAAGAAAAACTTAGATCCCATACAAATCTTAGCCAAATTTCATTTACATTGTGAGCCCGTTATGTCACGTAAAACTCGCACTAAGGCCTCTGTGCACGCGGGGCTCAATATGGCATACTTCAGCACATGGAGTATTGAAGTAGAACGAGGGTCATCTTATATGAATTCATAATTCATAATTCTCTGTCATAATTTGTTTTCATTACATCAGTCATTTTATAAAGTTATTCAACATTTTAATTCTGATAAAAACTGGCCAAGTCAAATGTAACCTACTTTAAGATCTCACATTTTTAAATAACAGCAATTGTAATAGATATCCAATAAAGCAAAGAAATAGAGTTTAATACTTGTTCATAATGTTATTTTGTTCCTATAAATACATATTTCGATTTTGCATAGAACTTGGCACTCATTTAGACTTTTTGCGGCGAAGCCCACAGCCAAGCATAATTTTTGTATTGAACTTGGCTCTCCTTTTTTACATCTATGTTTTTGGTGGGATTTATGTATTTAATTAAAACAAAAAATATAGGATTACAATTTTTCCGCTGAAACTTGTGTTTATTTGACTATCTCAAGGAAGAAACCGGCTGGATAAGATGATTTAATGCAATGATAATTATCTCACAATCTATATATATAAAATTGAAAAGAGACACACCACTGATTAAACAAAAAATCTCAGAAACTACCGAACCGATTATGATGAAATTTGGCAGGGAGATAGATTATACTAAGGAGACGTCAGCTAAGAACGGATTTTTGGAAATTCATCCCCTAACTAGCAAAAATAGGGGTCCGAAGTCATTTTCATACAAACCAACTTCGTCAGTTTTAGAGTTATAAGTATGAATTTTTTTATGTAAGTTTATAGTAACAAACAAAAATTAAGTTTAGCACATTTTTTTGGAAAATCATCCCTTAAAGGGTTAATTTAGAGGACAACAGTCAGTACTCAACTTTGTCATTTTTGAAGTTAAAAACATGAAAATTTACATTTTAGCTCAAAATTAGAAACTAAATTTTGTAGTATTAAGTTTTTTTGGAAAATCATCCCCTAAAGTGTTAATTAAGGCAGTAAAAGTTAGTATGGGAACTTCATCAGTTTTGAAGTAAGAAGGGTGAAAATTTGTTTTTAAGCCTATATTTAGACACAAAAAATAATTGTATCACGGTTTTCTCGAAATTCATCCCCTAAAAATAGGGGTTGGTAGTCAATTACATACAAATCAACCTCACCAGTTTTCGAGGTATAAATATGATTTTTTTATGTAAGTTTATAGTAATAAACAAAAATTAAGTTTAACACATTTTTTTGGAAAATCATCCCTTAAAGGGTTAATTTAGAGGACAACAGTCAGTAGGCAACATCGTCATTTTTGAAGTTAAAAACATGAAAATTTACATATTAGCTCAATAATAGAAACTAAATTTTGAAATATTACGTACTTTTTTGGAAAGTCATCCCCTAAAGGGTTAATTAAGGCGGCGCATGTTAGTATGGGAACTTCGTCAGTTTTGAAGTAAGAAGGGTGAAAATTTGTATTTAAGCCTATAGTTAGACACAAAAAATAACTGTATCACGGTTTTCTCTAAATTCATCCCCTAAAAATAGGGGTTGGTAGTCAACTACATACAAATCAACCTCAACAGTTTTCGAGGTATTAATATGAAAATTTGTATGTAAGTTTATATTAATAAACAAAAGTTAATTTTAACACGTTTTTTTTGGGAAATCATCCCTTAAAAGGTTAATTTAGGCGATGTAACATAGTATGCAACTTCGTCATTTTTGAAGTTAAAAACATGAAAATTTACATATTAGCTCATGATTAGAAACAAAATTTAAAAGTTATTTGTTTGTTTTTTTTGGAAAATCAACCCCTAAAAGGTTAAATAAGAGTGTGCAATTTAGTATGGCAACTTCGTCAGTTTTGAAGTAAGAAGGGTGAAAATTTGTATAGGTATAAGCTTATAGTTAGACACAAAAAATAACTGTCATGGTTTTCTCGATATTCATCCCCTATGGGGCAAAACTAAGGGGATGTAAATATTTAAGATAATTCGTCATTTTTGAACACTGAAGTAATGTAAAACTTGATGTATTGTAAGCTTATAATTAAGAAAAAAATGTAACAGTTTTTTTTTGGAATTTCATCCCCTAAGAGGTAAATAAAAGGGTTGCAAGTTTTTCAGGAACTTCGTCATTATGAAAATTAATATGTAAGCTTATAGTGAGAAAGAAAATTTTGCGTAGGAGACTTTACGGATGGGAGGGGAGAGGGACAGGAAGCTGGAGAGAGACCGGGAGAGCGAGAGGGACAGGGAGCGGGAGAGGGACAGGAAGTGAGAGAGGAAACGGGAGCGTTAGAGAGAGAGGGACAGGGAGCGGGAGAAGGAAATGGACAGGAAGCGGGAGAGGGACCGAGAGCGCTAGAGGGAGAGGGACAGGGAGCGGGCGAGGGAGATGGACAAGAAGCGGGAGAGGGACCGAGAGCGCTAGAGGGAGAGGGACAGGGAGCAGGAGAGGGAGAGGGACAGGGAGCGGGAGAGGGAGATGGACAGGAAGCGGGAGAGGGACCGAGAGCGCTAGAGGGAGAGGGACAGGGAGCGGGAGAGGGAGAGGGACAGGGAGCGCGAGAGGGAGAGGAACAGTGAGCGGGAGAGGGAGAGGGAGAGGGACCGGGAGCGGGAGAGGGAGAGGGACAGAGAACTGGAGAGGGAGAGGAAGCGGGCGAGGGATCGGGTGCGGGAGAGGGAGAGGGACAGGAAGCTGGAGAGGGACTGGGAGTGGAAGAGGAAGAGAGAAAGAGGGAGAGGATTAATATTAAAATTTATAATCAATAAATAACACTTCAATAACATTTTAGAGCACCAAAAATTTGTTTTTAAAATTATTGTCTGTCTGTCTGTCTGTTTGTCTGTCTGGATCACATCAAAACCCTTGAACTGATTTCGACTTAAATTAGTTGTTTCTTATATGTATGTGCTCGATGTTTCTTATACTTTTGGTCATGTTTTAGAAAACTTTTCATCCAGAAAAATTAAAAGATTTCCCCGGAAACAACATGAAACTTTGTATGGATTATTTTTAAAATAAATTTGCTTTAAATTTGCAACAAACGTTTCTCCTTTATTTGATGAAATATATATTTTCGAATTTTTCATGAAAAAGAAAAAACAAATTAATGTGAATATTGTTTATTTTTCAAAACCCGCTCCCGGAGGAATGATTTGTGATTGTATTTTAGGTTTTACTTTTTAAATTCCTAAATTCAATATAAATTAACGTTATTAAATTTTCTTCTGTGAGGGGTATAAAATTACAAATATGATAAGCATTATTTCCGCGTGCGAAGCTGCGGGCAACTGCTAGTTTCCCTTATATAAATTTAACGTAGACATATTGCAGGCTGATCGGCGCGATAACGAGACTGTCACCGGCCGCCATCGATCATAGCCGCTTATAGTTTTGAAAGTGCTTTCTGATCGAGAACACTGATTCGAATGACTTCCTCAATGGTTTTATCAGAACTGGTAACTTCGGGCCGCGCCACCGCTGGCCACCACACCGCACCGCACCGGCTATCACTATAAGCAATTACTTCCTATGCGAAACACTCGCTTACAAACTAAAATGTTTTATGATCTGCGCATTCAGCAAATTGCAAAATTAATTTAAGTACAACGAATTTTTGCGGTTAAGCAACGTAATGTTGGTTGAAAATGTTGCTGCCAGGCAGCTCCATAAAGGTGAATTATAATAAAACGAAGCGAGTGTATAAGACTATCAATTTCCACGAGCTGGTGGGGTGAGAGTGAGTGGAGCCATACGTCTCCATCGATCACCGCTCGCAGGGTCTAGCAGTCAGTGCTGCGGTTCTCAATGGACCTCTTTTGTGTACCAACATTATGAATGGACAGCGGGCACATTGGTGAAAAGAGGGCAGTACTGTACATATTTAACGTTTCATCCTAGACTTCCAAGTCCGTTGATTATCAGATAACTTTTTTTTTTTTTTTTTTTTTTTTTTTTCCTTTTGTAGGACACATATATATATGTCCCCGCTTATATTACAATCTAGCCTACAAGACTAATAAGTAATTTTCATTTAACTTAAACTAATAAACTACATTTATATAAGAATATGTCCAGTAACACTTTTCTTATTGTCTCTATTTAAGGGGAAGTCACTTTATTCATGTGTCTTTACCGATAGCACTAACACTACATTACACTGTCTAGTTCACTATAACACTTACACTACACTAACTCAAATGGTTTTGTTCTTTTAAGTCTTCTCACTAGATCGGTGTGGTCGAGAAGCTGGATAGCCTCAACATTCACATGATGATGAAGTCTATGATGATGAGCTTCTGCATATTTTTTAATAACGTTAACAACGCACTCCATATTAAGGTCCCAGTGGAGGTCATCATTCCTTATGTACCAGGGAGCATTTACTGCTTCCCTTAATACTTTGTTTTGGAATCTTTGGATTATCTGTAAATTGCTTTTTTTAGTGCAGCCCCACAGCTGTGCACCATAGGTCCATATTGGCATTAGGACCTGTTTATACAAAATAATCTTATTACGTATTGATAGCTTTGAATGTTTTCCAAGCAGCCAATACATATTCCTATATCTTATTTCTAATTCTTCTTTTTTTTTCTTAACATGTGCTTTCCAGCGTAACTTTGTGTCGAGCGTCATGCCAAGGTACTTTGCTGTATTTTCATACGGTATTTGCTTTTCTTCTATGTAAACGGGAAAATATTGTTTTTTCTTGTTGGTAAAGTCTATATGGATGGATTTGGATTCATTAAGTTTAATCCTCCATTTTTTAGTCCAGCTAGTTACCTGTGTAACAGCGTCTTGAACTTTTTCAATCGCTTCACTGTGCGTATTGCCTACAGCCATTAAAGCCGTGTCATCAGCAAAGGTTGCTATGCTGTTGTTTTCCATTTGCGGAATATCACTTGTGTACAAAAGATATAGGACCGGACCTAGTACACTTCCTTGTGGTACTCCTGCTTTAATTTCCTTCAGTTGGGAATATGTGTCTTCATACCTTATTCTAAATACTCTGTTTGAGACGTAAGATTCTAATATTTCTGCGAATTGTGTCGGCAGCATATTTTTTATCTTATATATCAGACCTTCATGCCATACCTTGTCAAAGGCTTGTGCCACATCAAGAAATATAGCTGAACATACTTTCTTTTCTTCTAGGGATTTTTCTATAATATTTGTGATTCGGTGTACTTGTTCAACAGTTGAGTGTTTTTCTCGGAATCCAAATTGATGTTCAGGAATGAGATTTTTGCTATCAATGATTGGTTTTAGCCTTTTCAGTAATAGTTTTTCGAAGAGTTTTGAAATTACAGGTAGTAATGATATTGGCCGGTACGACGCTGGTTCATGGATCGGTTTTCCTGGCTTTGGTATCATTATTATTTCAGCTACTTTCCATAAATCGGGCACAAATCTTAACCTCAAGGAAGCATTAATTAAAGTTGTTAATTTAACTACTCCTTTTCTTGGAAGATTACATAAGATTTCTCCTGTTATGAGATCAAATCCAGGAGACTTTCGTGGATTTATATGTTTTTTAATTTCTCGTTGAACTTCCTTTGGTGTTACTAATGTTATTTTACAATCATTGTCGATTATTCCGACATCTAACTGTAAACTTTCACTATTTTCAATCTGATTTGGCTGGAATATAGTCTCTAAATAATCTGCAAATGTATTGGCTTTCTGTTCATTGCTAACTGCCCATTTCCCATTGCCATCTTTTAATGGTGGGATATGAGTGATAGGCTTTTTTGAATTTTTAGTAGTTTTCCATAAGGAGTAGTTAGTACTGCGGTCATAAGTTAGGTGTTGAAGATAGGTATCAGTACTTTCTTCATTGTAGTCGCTAATAAGGCGTGTCACTTTCTTTGTTAGGTTATTTAATTTCCTTTTATCTTCTGGACATCTCGTTTGGTGCCATTTAGCTCTTTGTTTTCTTTTTTCAGCTATCAGTTGCACAATTCTTAATGGGTATGTCTTGCCTTTCGCTTTTCTGTTTACATCTGGTGTATTTTTCCAGGCTGTAAGCTGAAGAAGCTGAATAAATTTTTCAGTCTCTATATTTAGCTGTTCTGGAGTTTTTAGAGGTACTTTTAAGTCTATTAGGTTATCTAATTCCGTTTTAAAACTATTCCAGTCTGTATACTTATTACTTAAGGTTAGAGGTTGTTCTGTGAGTAACACTTTTTCACTTATTTCTAGGTATATCGGTGAATGATCTGAGCTCATGTCTAAACTCTGATATGTTTTTAAATAACTTGACGAAATATTCTTGATAATGAAGAAGTCTATTAAGTCAGGTATTTTGTGATTATCTGTTGGCCAGTACGTTGGCGTGCCAGTTGATACAGGATTGCATTTTGTCTCTCTTATAGCACTTAATAGCTCTTTCCCTTTCGGTGTATTTAGTCTAGAGCCCCAATAAGTGTTTTTAGCGTTAAAGTCCCCTCCTAAAACAAACTTGTTACCGAGGGATTTTAGAAGGGTCACATATTGATCTTTTTTTATTAAATATCGAGGAGGACAGTAGATTGCCGCTATTGTTATGGGATAGCTTTTGGTTATGATGCTTACTGCTACAGCCTGTATTTCTCGTTCTTCATATTTATACGTTTCATGATGTTGAAGGTTTTCTTTCAAGATTACCGCACTGCCACCTCTTGCTGTGTTATCTGGGTGCAATGCACAGTATAATTTATATCCTTTAAATTTAATAAAGGTTTGTTTAGTAAAGTGTGTTTCAGATATTAGACACACGTCGACATTTTCTTTGTTCAGGATTACTTGAAGTTCTTGTTGGTGTTTAAGTAATCCATTTGAGTTCCACGTCATGATCTTTAGAGTAGTATTCATTTCTTCTGTGTAATCATAGCACTTTTAGAGCTATAACAGCAGATAACTAACACATTTTTTGACGCTGAAAACATAAATAAGAAATATCACTGAAAGTTCTTTACATCCGTACCTAAAGCTATCACGTTTTGTCGGAGTCGTGGAAACTTAATAATTATTTTTACCTTACATTTCAGCATAGAGTACCTAAGTAAATGAATTAAACATAAGGATAATAAATAAATATATATACAATATAATGACATAACATCGATTCGGTAATGAGGTCTCCGCGCAACAGTGACCTACCAACAAGAGGATTGTCCTGTTTGAAGTTGCTTATGGGATGAGGTGACCTCCATTATTCCAGATTTTACGGCCGTTTTATGCAGATTCACTCGTAAATATCTGCGTCGCTTGGCGCGCAATAAAGAGTGATTTACGAAATCGGCCGAAACCGACACTGACCGGTCACGGAGCCGCGTGTGAATCGGGTCTAATCGGCTCATTATGTTGTGGACTGTGGTCGCCGGTCGTCGATCATTCAATATGTACATATACCAGCATTGCGATTGGCAACCACTTGCCACCAAGCTGACGATCCCCGCTCGGTCGACTTTAACAACATTGCAACACCATGCTATTTAGTTTTCCCACGAAAATGTGATGAATATGTTAAAAATCATGTAAGTGGTATTTTTTACCAATGCATGTGAGCCTGATATAATGGTCCTGTATATCAACTAGGAATACTTCTACCTGCCAATTGGACTGCCTGAGGGACCGGTCAATATACACATTGATGTGACTCTTATTAGATTTTGGGAAATTTTTTGTCTACGCGATATTATTAGTGTGTGAATGCCTGTTTATTAGTTCATTAGGAACCTACTGCCACACATTAAATTCGTATAGTCGGCCTCGACATCCTTCAAACGAAACAAACGTACAGCGTGAAGCTTAACCGCAGATCAGTAGGATGACCTAATAGAGCCTAATTCTTCCACCTGCGGGTTATAAGGTTGCAATTTCAAATTAGCCATTTCTTTAATAACGGTGAGCGGGTGCCCATCCCAGTGATTACCGTCTGTGTTGCCGTAATTGCCTTCGGTTCGTGATCAGACCGCGGATACATCAATTACTCATTATTTAGTGCAATTGGTTCCTGTAGCTGTTCCGTTGTTATCGATGATCACAGCGCACGAGAGCCGGCTGATTGAGACTTTTGAACATGTCTACAGAGGATTCATTAACAGGAAATAATGCGGATATTGGGCAGAAGGCTTAGGACCCAGGATTTAACCACTCGGTATAGATAATAACACTGAGTTTAGTACCTATAGAAATTCGTAGTCACTTTTTGAGCATTGGTATGTACAGTTTAATAATATAATTTATCAAATATTTCAGTTTGTATTACCTGTTATAATATTATGTCAGTGTAGCTTGAAAAATGAATAGATAGACTGAAGAATGAATCCCAGTGAGACGTATCAGCTGTGTATTTGATTTAAATATTCTTGTGAAACTAACCAAGATTTTCAATGAACAAACATAATTACATTCAGGGTAACCGAACCATTCACTTAAAATAAATATTTATACAGACTTCACAAACATGTTTATCATGGAGCATCGATCATAACTAGCTATATCTACTCGTATATATTATAGTATCTGTAGCAGTCATCCAACATTGATCAAATATTTGAATAAGTAGATGGGACAGGATTGGGGAGAGGGAAAGGGGAGGGGAGGGGGGATGATATGTTCCCTAGGGACCGGTCATGACGAGTTTATAGCAGCAGTACAACGCCACAATGTCGATGTCATGGCAGTCAACGAGACCTGGCTGAGGGAGGGCGAGGAGGGTCGCGCTCCCGCCGTCCCCGGCTACCGACTGAGGCACGTGCCGAGGCCTAGTGATGGTGAGCGCCAGCGCGGTGGAGGAGTCTTCTTTGTGAAAAGAGGCCTATGTGCCCGCACGCTGCCTCACCCTCCCGCTCCGCTCGTGGAACAAATGTGGATTTCCATCACAGTTGGTGGAAAAAAACTCGTTATAGGCACTGCATACCGGCCGCCGTGGCAAAACGTTGACCTATTCTTGGACGCGCTTACGGCCACCCTAGGGACACTGTCTTGGAGTGAAAACGTGATAGTTGTGGGTGATTTTAATATTAACATTTTAAATATGACAAATAATTGCACGAAAAAGCTTAATAACCTTTTAACTTGTTTTAAATTAAACCAATGTGTCACTAGCCCAACACATTTTACCGAAAACTCAGAGACTTTAATTGACCTGATATGTACAGATATCAACGATAACATAGTTACCATCAACTACATTCCTCAGCTTAGTAATCATGCTTTTCTTACGTGTAAACTAAACATTAAAAAAACTAAACCGCCGCCACTAAAAATTGCAAGACGCGCGCTGCAGGGAATTGATGAGCAAGTTTTTAAAAAAGATCTCGTTTCAATTGATTGGGCACAAATTAATTCTTTAAGTAATGTCAACGAAAAGGTTACATTATTAAATACAATTATTACAAATATTTTTGACAAACATGCTCCTATTAAACAGAAAATTATCAAATTTAAACAACTTCCTTGGATAACTTATAATATTAAATTAATGATGGACAAGAGAGATGAAGCATACAACAAAATGCGGAAAAGTCAATATAAACGAGGAAAAAAGGAATTTTATGAAAGTTTGAAAAAGGCATGCAATGAAGCGGTCCATAGAGAAAAACAAGCTTACTTTACATTTTACGTCAACCAAAATATGAATAATCCCCGCGACATGTGGAAACATATTAAAACAAATGTGAGGATAAAAACCAAAAACGAGATTCCCAGCCAGATTTTTAATAATCCAAATACACTTAATGAACACTTCTTGAACGTTCCTGGTAATAAAGATATACAGCTTTCACACTTAACATACTATGAATTTCACACAGCAACGGACGCTATTTTTAACATAACGGAAGTTCAAGAAACCGATGTAATAAGAATTTTAAAATCTTTAAAATCAGATGCAATCGGGGTCGATGGTATCTCCTTAAGTATGATACGCATGACATTACCCGTCACACTCGGAACTATCACTAATATTATAAACACATCCATCAAGACCAAGACATACCCCACCCTCTGGCAACACGCATTAGTTAAACCGATCCCTAAGAAGTCAAATCCAATCTGTGAAAATGACTTAAGGCCTATAAGCATCCTTCCATGTTTATCTAAAGTAATCGAAAAACTGGTATCGGAACAATTATTAAAATTTATAGAAAATAATAACATCCTACCTCAATTCCAATCCGGTTTCAGAAAGAACCATAGTACTGCAACCGCTTTAGCACATGTTGTCGACGACATTTTAACAGCACAAGATAACGGGCTAGGAACAATTCTAGTACTACTTGATTTTTCTAGGGCTTTCGATTGCATTAACACAACCATACTACTGTCTAAATTGAGTTACTATGGATTTAGTAGTTGTACAATACAATGGTTCGACAGTTATTTTAGAAACCGAATGCAAACTGTTGAGTTACGTAGTAGTGATACGGGATCAGTAATGAAGTCAAATCCGATGCCTATAATGACCGGCGCTCCTCAAGGTTCGGTACTTGCACCAACGCTATTTGCTATTTACAGTGCTGACATTGTCAAAAATATTCAGCATTGCAAATATCATTTGTACGCAGACGACATGCAGTTGTACGTCTCCTTTGACCCCCGGAATACCCTGGAAGCTGTTGATAAAATTAATGAGGATCTAGATAGGATAGCAGCGTGGTGCCACTTAAATGGACTGCTTTTAAATGGGCAAAAGTCAAAATTTTTGATACTAGGATCTAAAAATCAGATAAATAAAATTTCCGAGCAGGGAGCGAACATACACATCCGAGGGGCGAATGTCGAACGTGTAAGTGAAGCTCGCAATCTGGGACTATTGATGGATGAAAAGCTACAATTCGAAAATCACATATTAAACACAAGCCGAAATTGTTTTTATAGGCTAAAGGTGTTATACCAAATTCGACAATATTTGAGCACTGACATTCGCATTAAATTATGTGACTCCCTAATCCTATCCAAATTTAACTACATGGATGTAGTATATGGTCCCAGACTGCTAGCCCGCAGTCGCCAGCTTGTGCAAAAGGTACAGAACGCGTGCGCAAGATTCTGCTTCTCCATTCCCCCCCGCACGCATGTCACTCCCTATTTAAATAAAGCAAACATTTTAAAAATGGAATCTCGTAGGAAACTACATCTGGCTACTCTTTTGTTTGGTGTTCTACATACTCAAATGCCTCCATATCTTGCCGCGAAGCTGACGTGGACTCGCGACATCCAGTCCGATAAAACTAGGAAACGGGGCACGTTGTACATTCCCCGTCATAAAACTCACGCATTTAAGGGAACATTCAAATTTGCCGCATCCAAGATCTGGAACGACCTGCCGCCGCCGGTGGTCAGTCTGAAAACTATAAAATCTTTTAAGACTAAATTAAAAATACACCTTCTGAGCCTGCAAATTAACTCCATCTAACTTAAAATAAATATCTAAACCAGCTACTAAAAAAAAAACGATAATAAATCTTTAAAATTTACAATATTTAATACTTATACTATAAATTCGCAAAATAATTCAATTTTAATATAGGACGTATAATACGATATGCAATAATAATATTATTTATTTATTTACTTTACTTTACATTTCTATATAAACATAACAACATTATAATTATAATTATCAATATATATAATATATAATAAGATCTTGTAACAGTTAAGAACACTTACCTCATTACGTAATTTGCAGACTATAAGCAATACAATTGGCTTAGTCGTACTCATCACAGTATGTTTTGTAAGCGGCTATGTACTTATACAATTACAAATGGACTACAACAACGCACTGCCCCTCACTTCCTTCCCTTCCTCACGCCTTCCTCCTCACTTGTCAGCGATATATAAGTTCAAGAATGCTTCATACTTGAAACCATTCATAAATGCACTGACGTCCGTACATCACTTTGGACTCACTGAAAATCAGCGCCGTAGCTAACGCTACGGCATTGTGCTGAGTGAGCTCCATTTTCCCGGCCACTTGACACATGCGAGCGTCACAGATCAATGTATATGTACTAAGTATAATAATTGTTATCTTTTTTTTTTTAATTCTCTTCGTATGTGATTCTTTTGTATTTATTTTATTTTATTTTGTTAACTGTATTCATGTGTTGTGTGTCGTGGAAATAAACGTATGTCTATGTCTATGTCTATGTCTATATCGGCTTATTGCATCTTAACAGAATTCACATGAGAATAGTCTTAGCCACAGCGATATGCGGTTATTATATAATAGATAGATACCTATCTATCTTTGATGTAACTACATGGTCTTACTTTTATAAGAACGGAACGACAAACGTATGTATCTATGAAATTGGAGATTTTTTATCCAGCATTTTCATATTTAATTATCTGTGAAATTCAAATATATTTTATTGGAAAACCGTGTAGATAGTGTTTTGTTTTTATGAAATTGTGGTAGTTTCTAGCGCCATGGATAAACTGAAAATTCGTACAATTTTCGAATATGAGTTCCTGCATGGAAATACACATAACACGAAACATTAACGACGATAACACGGTCCATTATTGGTTCAATCGTTTTAAATTTAGTTGGAAATTTGGAGTTGCTCGCGGTCGGCCGGTAACTATTGTCGACAACGATGAGTTGAAGGGGATAGTGGAAGCGGATCCAATTCAATCTACCTACGGCTTAGCTTGCTGCGGAATTTGCAGAATTTGTATCAAAACAACATTGAAGCTAGGACTAGCATAATTAAAGAAATTATCAAAATGTTTATATTTGAAAATTTTCATACAAATCTGCAATGTCATAGGAATATAACCTAATAATGATGTTGGTTTAATGTCTCATATTATGTTTTGTGCACGTAGATTAAATATCAAGCTAATGTTAAAACCAAGTGGATACCTACTAATGATAATCACGTACTGTTTCAGATTTATAGCTACTCATAGAAACGTTTAAACGCTCCAATTTTTAATTTGTAAGGGTCGCTCACCCCAACTATAAGTTACGACCCGTAGCCGGCAGCGGGGTCGGCACTCGGCGGCGAGTAATGACACTGCCTGAGAAGCAAGGGTTCCTGGGTTTGATTCTCGGTCAGACAGATTAAATGTTTTCCTTTCGTGAGTGTTTGTGCTATTTTAGTTGCGTTACATATGCCACCTACAATACAAGTATAGTACGGGGATATAGGTAAATACGTGTTATTTTTTAAGTATAATATCCTTATTACCCTATAGTTTTCTTTTCGCTTAACGTTTATCGCTTGCGATATAACATAGTACTGATGATAGCGAAAGTCGACACAAAAATTTCCATTCCAAAATGTCACCGGCGACATTTTGATGAAACCGCAGCGCGAGTTGCGAAAAAATATCCTCTACTCTGCTACGTTCAATTTATTCGCATTACTGTAATTAAATTGGACGTCTGTATCGTTTTAAATTATTTATGGCGGCCGCTCTCGTGTTCAGCGCCGGTACTGCGGACGCTGCGGATAGCAGACAGCGGCCCCACAGCCCGCAGCCCGCACAGCCACTGGGTTTACAACGCGGATACCATTAGATGGATGGTAGTAGCTCGCACTTTACACGTTGAATAGTTTTTATTACAGTTTTTTTACTTTCCATACCTAAGTTGCTGGTGTGACCACTATCTTACCTGATAGTAAAGATGCAGCTTAATGGTGGTCGCACAAAATAAAAGCCTAGTACCCTTTCCTTGTAGTCGCCCACGTCAGGCCAATGTCAGTAATCGATATTATATTTCGAAGATTCTGTTTCAAGCCACAATATCGATGTTGGTATTCGATTACGTAAATAACACGAGCTGGAAGGAACTCCATCCGTCCTCCTGCACGTACCCGGTTACCATGTTCATATTACATCCTGCATAACGAGTTGACTGACGAGGCTATTACCAGGTCCTTCCTGTTCAAGTTTGCGACGCTAAGTATTATAAAGTCAGTCAACAAACGGGTCGCCTCTATTTTTAAGGATATCCATGGTCGACAATTACAATCTGGACTATTTTACTGTTTAAAAAATTATTACTATTGACTGATTGTTTGGAGTGATACTAGTCCTAATGAGAGATAAGTTTAACATTCGTGAAGCCGCTATTCATTAATAAGGTACGCTCAAACGATCCGGTGGGCGGTGAGTATATCCCCTCTTGTATATACTTGTCGCGTCTTTATCAGTACTGATCAGACCTGTGATAAGGTTCTTCTAAAAACAGTAATAATTGGAACTATTGGAAACGTTTCACGGTTCCTTATTGCATTTTTTTTACCAACCACACCTTCACTACCGCGGATGCCGCGACCGCACCTCCGACGTGACGCTCGGCATTCGGAACATGTGACGTAAGCGCACGCTCCCTTATCTCCGATCGCAGGATCCCGCGCGATCCACCGATATCGACCGATATCGACCGATATCGAGATCGCCGCGTCACGTCCACGTGTGCGACGATCAATATCGTGTCATTACACATTCAGCTGATGAACGATCTCTTATTAATATGTACTTTATGATTAGCTATACAGTTTAGTGGGTCATGGTATCATTAAAATATAATATGATGTATCTATGTAAAATGACTTGTAATTAATAGTCCACCACTTTTCAATAACAATGAATACTAATCCACGCTCATGTACCTGCTTAACATAAGCTTAGAATTAAGATCATAGTTCACTCCACTGACACCCACATCAATCGAGAGTTCCTTGTACTACGAGTAACACATGTAGCTCGCAAATTACTGAGTGCCTTAGGAAAAACTTTCAGGTTAATAAATTGCCTCACAAACGGATCAAAAGTTCCTGAACAAAGTTTATGTTTCGTGTTTCAGTTTGTAGGGTCTTGGATGAATTAATTAATTAATGTTTTATTTGTTCAAGTATGCGTACAGATTAGGTCACACTCACAACAGTATATTAACATTCCGGAACCGGCTTACAAATGTCAAAATATATTACAAAAAGATTCTCCATATCAATAATATTGCTACAAGTCTTAATGTCATCCAAATTCCAAATAATCTACATCACTTAACTATAATGCCCATAAAAATAATAAAATCATAAAATTAACGAAATCCCTTATAAAAACTTATCATTAAGATAATCTTATGTTATAATTTTGTTTACGCAACTTATTGAGTAATTCGTTGTTCACTGTTGAAGCCAGCGATAGGGAATACTTAAGGCGTTTAATTTGGATCTTCTGAAGACAGAGTCAGCGTAAGAAATTGAAATTATTGCTGATATACTTGTAGTATGAGGAACGGCTGCGACAGCAGGCTTCAGTTGCTAATCAACGCCAGATACAGGGACCTAGTACTAGTATTAGTACTATATACCTGGATATTATCTGCTATCACAAAATAAAGCAGCTCCAGCAGTGAGCCATAAAATAGACACCACCAGATTGGCGACCGTAAAAATATAAAAACTGAATGTAATTTGAGAAGTTTTTATTACGTTATTACAGAGAAGGAAAGGGGAGTCTATCGAAGTTTTACTCTCCGTGGGTGGGACGTAAATCTCGGGAATAAAAACAATATGGTCGTATATGATCCGTTCGACAGTAAAATATGCCGTAAAAGTGAAATTAAAGCGAAAACGAACGCCGTTAAAGGGCGTCGAATGGCGGCTGGAGGCGCTGGAGCCTTCAGTGGACGCGGTTGTATTATCAACTAATGTTTTTGTATCGGCCGACCGTTTCTGTAAAAACAGACACTTTCAAACAATGTATGGCGCCAGCTGCCAAGAAGACACCACCGTGTATAATACGTATCATATGTGTGGCGTTCAGATATTATATATGTCGCTAAACTAAGGATTCTATTTTAATGATAACACTCAGTTTACAAGTTAACATGCAGAGACGATTCCCCGCTATTCCCAGTGACATACATCTCCTTTGACAGCCAGTGTCACCGAGAGATGTCACTCTCAATACGTCACACCTCTCCCTTTTTATTTAATTTACTTTTGTTTTACATCAATTACTTAATTCGTTAGAATTTATTTATTCCGTTCAGCTGAATAAAACTACTTTCTCATTCCAACAGCGAAGTTTGCAAATTGATGAACTCTTACATTATTTTGGATACTTTTTATACTTTACTTCTTTTCGTCTATAAGTTTACATTATGACGTTATTTTTCTTTGTTCCCTCATCTCATCTACTTTTCTTTTTTTTTTTTTTTTTTTTTTTTGGCAATATGTTTCGGCATTGACACTTCATGTGAGCATAGGTGACTCGAGGTAACATTATTTTATTATATTCCGCATTGGAGTAGACCTGAAACAGTTGAAATCACAAACGAGAAAATATTTCCTAATTCGGTGCTAATCTGACGCATAACATGTTTTGTCTACTGACAATTAGTATTAGCATCCGTAGTTAGGGTTCAGTTTTTTTTTTATAATTAATTATATATATTTTTTTTTATATATTCCAAGTCATTTTTAAAACCTTAAGAAAATGTGGACCTGAAAATGTAAAATCATTATTTAGGTATATTGTTGTTAATACTATTACACAGAAGTAATAATAGTATTTATAATAAGTACAGAAGGTGAACTCCACAAAATCATTCCAAATAGCGACTCTAGCTCCATCGCAATAAAGTGTAATTCAGGTCGCACAACGCTAATCAAAACGCGTAATGAGTTGCCTTCCTTTCTAAACTATCGCTTATCTTCTCTGGCAATGTCAGGGTTGTCTTTTTTGAAAGAATAAAATTAATCTGAAAGTTTAGTTTAGACATTATGTGTTATATTTAATATGTGTCATAGATTACGAACGTATGACAGCCATTATGAATTTTCTGCATTAGCCAGACATGTCGAACGCGGCATGTACTTGTAACGACATAGCCAAAAGGCGGAGTGCGCTAGGCCTGCTATTACCAACGTCTAAAGCAACGTTGATATACCATTACCACTTTATTCACCATCTGATCTTCGACACATGCATGTCAGTGATGCTCATCTGATAATTATTGTTGACAAGTAAACATTGACAAGGCAAGGCATTACTTCATGAATCTTTTGTTTCCTTGACGGTAGTGAAGCGATTCATCTTAACTCTCACGTTTATTGTTTATCGAGTTAACAGATTACATAACCAATATCATTCAGGCTGATTTTACTGTGGAAAAGGAAATAAGTTACACATGGAACAACTGTGACAGAAAAAGTAAAATATCATAATCCTTTAATAATTTGTCGTCGCATTCTTCGTGAATTAGGATCATCATTGTAGGTAGCCATTTCATCGATTAGAACTCCTCAAATAATAATCGATTATTTTATTTAACGGTATTGAGATATTTAGTACTTCTTCTGTACATATTTTGTTTCGTTCCTGGACATCATTTTCATGCTTCTAAATGTGTACATAAATGTAATTAATTCGTTATTATCTGAAACTGAACATACTAAAACAAAAATAATTATTTTCAGTGCCCTTTGCGATTTATATGAAATTATAGAGCTCGTTTTCCCACCTCTTCCATCGTAACTCATCGGCGTCGCCGCGCCGGTGCCTCACTTTTTCAAGCGTAGGCTAAGGTTAGTGTTTGCAGTATCTTTATCTGTAAACAAATAGTGTTATAGTCTGCAGTGGGTTCCGGAGGCCTCACTTTTGACCGCTGTCAATAAATTAATGGTTCCAGTTCAAAATATCGATTTCTCTATCACTTCTTCCAGATTCTCTGTTCTTGTTGTCTTGATGTACAATAATTTTTTATTACCATTAAAATGTCAGTTTACTACTATTTAGCTCTTTATTAATAGGCCTTGTTGTTAGTACCGATCAACCGGGTCAATCTAATAGTTACATCTACAATAATAGACATCCTCATTATTACCTGACTGACCATGTTGTCTACTACTTGTCTTTATGGCAGACATTCTTGTTAGTGCCGACCAACCAATGTTGTCTATTACTTGTCTTTGATGGCAGACATTCTTGTTAGTACCGACAACCAATGTTGTCTACTACTTGTCTTTGATGGCAGAAATTCTTGTTAGTACCGACCAACCGAGTCAATCTAATAGTTACATCTACAATAATAGACATCCTCATTATTACCTGACTGACAGGGTTGTCTACTACTTGTCTGTGATGGCAGACATTCTTGTTAGTACCGATCAACCAATGTTGTCTACTACTGGCCTCAACTACAACAGAGGCGTTTTGTTAGCACCGTCCATTTTTAGTGGACTACTACTGGCCTCAACTACAACAGAGGCGTTTTGTTAGCACCGCCCATTTTTAGTGGACTACTACTCATGACGCCATTTTTTGTATTAACAAATTCAGATTTGCTAGGAGTATCAATGACATTATATATTCATAGATTAATTTGCTTTACCAAATATATATTTTTAGTTCAATACATCCCAAGGGAATTATTCCAGGATAATGTAATACCCCGAGACAGCGTCTGTCTGTGAGCCAAGTCTCCTCTCCATCCGCATAACCTCCAGCGCGATGGTAATACAAACATTCAAACAGTCTTTTGTCACTACTCAGTCAGTGTCTTTTTTTTTGTCATTGATGTGTTTATCATTTGGTAATACTTCCTGTACTCTATAATTTAATTCCAATATCAGCTGACAAAGAAACAGGCAAATCATAACTTGGTCTGACATGGTTGCTGTGATATTTGCTTCCACCGTTAATCTTAGTCGGTACCGCTTGCTTCACAGGGAAGCTCACTACCAACACGGTAACAGGAATATCTCACACATTATTGATTTTTCGAGTCCCAAACATATTTGAAACTGGTATCGTATTACCCAACAGACGTTGCTCTGTTTAAATTCCAATTATGTATTTCACTTTTCCTTTAGTAGGTATATTATGTTCACTACATTCAATAACTCTTAGGATTCTCAGTTGGGTAGTGTACTCCATGCCTTACTTTTAAGTTTTAGCTATTTCAGGATCCCAACATCTTTAACAGTTTAGCTGGACCCTTAGTATTCCACATCGGGTACTCAAGATCTCAAATTGTATATATCGAGAGTGTGCATCATACATCATACACTCGTGATGTGTTAATATGTATTTATCATAATATACATTAGACATGGGTCGGCACGCGTTTTCGTAATACCGTAACTATGTATTGGTATTGTTGCCGATAAAGGGTTTTAAAACTGTTTATTTTAACAACCATTTATTGAAACGTTCATTCGGTTTATCTGGTATCATCGGTATTCTCATATTCTCGGTATTGTCGGTATACGAATCTATTTCTGTTATTATAATATTTTGGTATCTATTTCTATATTTTTTTTTAATATTAATACCAACTTCTATAAGTCCTTAAGCTAATTACTATAGTTATTGCAATAGGAATAAAGGCGATATCCTGTTGCATTTAAAATATTAAAAAGCATGTATAAATATTATTCACTGTTTGGTTTGGTTGCTGCTCAGTCTCGCTCTCTCCTCTTACTCTTCTACTCTCCTCTCGCTCTAACATAGGTGTCTTATTGTGTCACGTTCGTATTATTTCGGCAGCGCTTGAGTCTGTCCCTCGGGCGTAATCGGAATACCTGACCTCGCAATACCTTGTATTCACGAATAAATGGTTTCTCTCAATAAACAGTTTTTGGAGCACCAGATACCGTATTTGTGGTGTTATATAAATAAATAGTTTTTGAAACTATTTATAGTTTTTACTGCCCATGTCTAATACACATTACACTGATAGCTTCCTCTATTTGAGCGCTCCAAAACTTCTACAGTTTAGCAATTACATTCTGTAGTGTGTGTGTGAACACTAGATACTCCACATTAGCAAGTCCAGAACTTTACTAGTCCATACCTATTTTTGTGTAACAACCAACTTTGAACCATCCCAAATATTTAAATATAAAAATATTCAAATAGGTTCAATCAACCATTTCCATTTTTTTTTCAATTAAGGTATAAATCATAAAAAGTTTATTTGTCACAATTTCCCAATAATACTGCAATCATAGATTTATTTATGGAAAATACAACATACAGTCGCTAGCGTAATCCACAAAGTTGGTCAACGCCATCTATTAACATTATCGTAGTTTCAACCTGATATCTAAGGTTATAATAACAAAATAATGATGTCACATAACCATAATTATGGAGTGAGGGAAATATTATTCACCCTCTTAATTTTGTTAACTTATACATGAACTGTTACTCGGTTACCAATGTTAAGATTGCCAAGCCTGCTGTTCATGGATCTCATTATTCCCAATCATGTCATGTTTTCAGTAATGTTTCAATTTATTTCTGCTATTTTTGTTATCTTGACTATACAGAGACAACAACAATAAATAATTAAACATGTGTATTTTCAGTCATAAATCAGCTCTTGTATTGTGGTGACTGCTTTTCCAATAGATGTTGTTATGTACCTACATATTATTTATTTGTTTATTTATTTATTTATTATTACTATTTATTCATGAATTATGAATTTTGTTTCTTGTTGATCAGTGCAAGTAGATATGTTGCTTGCTAACATATCACCATAATTTTAATGTTCTATTTTATATACATAGTTAAATTTTTCATATTATGTCACTAACAGTCTGTGATCCAAAAATTAATCTTATTCTAGCAGTACAATTCTAACACTGCAAAATATTCCTTTTTAACAAGGTTCAGAAGTCACCATGACATACAACATTCATTTGAATGGAGAATAATAAATAAGGAGACTATTTATAACACTGTAAAATTTTATTTTAAATTGTGCTATTAATAATAATACCAACACATGTCCAGTTATATTTTTGAAGTCAGTATTATTACTTGTTTAACCTTGCAGGTAAACTTTGTTTAAATATGTGTTAGTTGAACACCAATAGATTTGCTGACAAATACATAATAACAATAAATACCTCCGTCTCACTTTATTTATCTTTGCAGATTATTATCAATGTGTAATAAGTATGTAGTTTCCCTGGAAACCTATGTCATACCTGATGATTTATATATGATAGGAGAGTGACAGGTAATATTTTCACATTTCCTACAATACAAGGACTGATTATGTTAAATCACTCGTACTGAAGTTATTCAATTACATAGATTATACTTTTGTTGAATCTTTGTTTTTTTCTCAGAGACGTGTTCCCTTATTTATGAAGTTTTTGTTTTTCAGTAGCAATATCTCACAATTTTTTCGGTAAATCAATAAAAATAATTAATATGATTCCAGTGTGACCTTACCTCACAATTGAAGATGTCATTTGATAAATTAACCAGGTAAACAGGTACTGGTTGTACCTGTATGGTTGTACTGGTTGTAGCATGAATAATATTCATTTATCTTTTCGATTGACAATGTATGGTTGAAAGAACTTACCAGGATTCAGGCATAGAATATACATGTTCCATAGGTAAGTTGTGCTATCGTTTGTTTTCAAGCAATTCTTCGATATTGGATCACTACTCACTTGTTCACAATCGGAGATTAATTATTATCAATTTATGGAATTTTTAGGTTAATATTGGCACCACGCGTAGATGCGGTTTCCCCGTGAAAGATCTGAAAGCCACCGTTTTTTCTTCGTTTTTTTTATCCTCGTCGCCATGTGTGGCGTTCAGATATTATATATGTCGCTAAACTAAGGATTCTATTTTAATGATAACACTCAGTTTACAAGTTAACATGCAGAGACGATTCCCCGCTATTCCCAGTGACATACATCTCCTTTGACAGCCAGTGTCACCGAGAGACGTCACTCTCAATACGTCACAATATGGTATGAAGGAATAATTTCAAGACAAATAAATCGAAAAATTTAAAAAAGGATATGTAAAAAAAGCACAACATTTTTTCCAGATGACAAATAGTAGAGAATTACATAAGACAAAATAAGTAACCACTGTAGTACCTACTGAAAATAGAATGAGGTATTACGATTAAACAGATTTCCCGGATCCAATAGCTGTAGTTAGTGGAACAAATAAATTCCACCAAATACATTTTCATGTCAAATGATGCCACGACGAGATCAGACCATATGGCTCTACATCAAGAAGTTATCAGATCTCGTGTAGAGCCAACCGTCTAACTCTACACGCCCTAACTCTACAAGCTCTAACTTCACAAAATCTACACCTTAGTCAAAATATGCGGATTGGCCGTTTCGCTTCCGTCACACGGGCGTAAGGTGAACGAATTTATTCACTGTTAATTACTTTTCTTTTGCCGCATAATTATAAGGCCGCAGGAGGAACACCATATTTATTGAAGGTCCAGTTTAAACCTTTTAACTGCTATGCATTTATGGTACTTTTAAATCCAATGAAATTTTCATTTCAATGTACGTCGCGCCTCAGGCCATTGCAATCACAAGCTTTAATAAATCAATTAGCGTTCAGCCTCTCGTGCCCATTGTGCCCGCTGCCCGGCCGAACAACAATGAGTAAAAATAATCGGTATTTGTCACAAACATTGTGAACACCCCGATGTTGAACATCATCCTTGTCAAGGCTATGAGGGAGCAAGACTAGAGTATCTAAATAATAAAAGTGAAAATGATGAATTGAATTGATAAATGAAATTGAAATCGCTCATCGGATAGTTGGAGAAGCAATCTTACGTGGCTTCAATTAATTAAGTATATTTCAACTTACCCTCCTAGAGTAAGAATGGAGTACCTAAGTTGTAATACAATTTCTAGAATCAAAGTTCGGTGGAGTGGCTAGTGTAGTGAAAGAAAGCTAAATATAGCCGCTGTTAGTGTTGTGTGAGTGAGCCGCAGGCATTATTGCGGCGAACGGCGTAAACATATCATTTTATTTTCAGCGTGAAAGCATTACTCGGAGCTGCCGAGCGGTACAATGTTCAAATCCTGTTATGTTTCAGCTAAACATCAATTACAGTGCGCTTGTTTCGTTCCGAATGGAATAGTTGACGTGCCAACTGCCAACTAGTTTTGTCACAAAATGACAAAGTTTTAGGTTTTCGAGCCCCTTTATCAATCTAATATTCAAATGTGAAGGTAATCAAATGTTTCAACGTGCTTCAATTGCTGTATCAGGAGCATGAAAAGCGTGTTAACTGCTTCGGGTCGTAAAAATAATTCAACTTTATTATAAACATGGTCAACCATTTAGGTAACTAAGTACAGATTAGCATAATTCTCACATTTTCACACATACGAGTACCCAATAGATACCCAATACGCAATACCCAAAGATTCACATTAATTCACACCTTTCAGATTGTAATGGAAAACCTAATTGAAGTTTGTCTAAACTGTCGAGTTTCGACTTCATTTTCGTTTTCTAGTTATCATCTTTTGCAGTCAATCTTCTCCTGTTCTTAATTTTTTGTGGAAAATTAATAAAAACTCTGTAATCTCTACATTAGTAACTTTTTGTCGCTTAAATAAGAGATAGAAAAGATAATGCGCTTTCAGTTTCAACCCACCTGTTTATAATAAATTACATTTCTACAAAGTGTTATCTCTTCCATCCTAAGGTGGTGAGGGGTGAGGGGGGATGAGAGGTGGGGGGGAGGGGCGACAGGCGAGCTCGGCCACGAAATAATGTCCACGTATAAATATGCATACGTGACCTCGGTCAATAGTTGAACGTGACCCGCCGCCATTTGCATAAACTGCTTCACTAAATAAATACATACGAGAGAAATTTGTATGCCGACGTAAAATACGGATTGCTGGCTTAGCTGCATAAATTTGCGCTTTTACATTCTTTGGCTTTTTATGAGCTGCCTACTTTGAAACATTCAGAAGATAAAGAGTGAATTCTAAAAGAATTCTTGTTTTTTGAGAAACGTTTTTTACTGAAAACTTAAAATGTTTTTAGGAATAACTACAAAACTTCTACGACTATATCGATGGTAGCGTAGGGGTTGAAATTTCATAACACGATGTCTTAGGAATAGATTAGAATTTTAATTGCGGGTTATAAATTCCTTAAATATATTTATTTTACATCATGTATAAAAGTTATGTCGTATGTAGGGCTTCCAAAACGTACTTACGTAACTACGCAAATACGTAATTACGGACAGATTTTAAGAGTCCCACAAATACGTAACTGAAGAGTTCAAATCCGTAATACGTATAATAATGCAAGTACATAGATAGGACTCGTATGTAAGTCGCCTAGGTATTGATATACCAACCAACTCATATAATACATCTTTTATCAGTTGTAAACAAGTCGCGCGCACACCCGTCCTATAGTTTAGGGTTTTAATCTCTGGAGAACGAATGCTATTGCATCATTTGATGAATATTAGGTATAAAGAAGTTCGCAATCTACAAGGCTTTGAACATTTGCTTAATTGCATTCCCGCCTGTTCCTTCTATGTCATAAAAATCCCGCGCAATCCTTTAACTTGTCTGAAAACAAAAAGTGGGGTGAAAGCTGCCTTTAGATACGTTGCGGGCGCGTAAGGACTTAATAGGCTGAATGGCGAATGTCTTTGCCGTTTTACTTTTAATGTGCGACCGGTTACACAGCTTTACTTCTTTGCCTTCCAATTTAAAACTGGCTCTAAAGAACTTTTAAATTTTGTACAAACTTTTTAATTTATGTTATTTAAATTTTTTGCTTTTTATTGCGCTCGCAGCGGACAAAATAAATTTCCCATGGAATGTTGATCGGTCTCATTTCGTGATAGGCCGCGGGTTCCGTTAAATTATTGTTATTCTATCGACGAGCGCCGCGCCGCCAAACCAAACATCGTTTTCGCCGGTGAGTTCCAATTTCGATGGACTGTTTTTAAATTTGATGGAAGGTAATTTAATTTTTTAGTAAAATTTATTCCCTGCCAGTTTTGGCTTCGTGACCTTATAAAATTATTTTATCTTTTCAATGTGTTGATTTGGGTTCCACGACCCCTCTTATTTTATTATTGCCAGCAATGATGTTTTGCTTTCTTAGACAAGCGATACATTTTAAGGTACTTATCTATATAAATAAAACACAAAATATGTTTGTACGGCTGTCCTTTAAAGACTGAAACCGAAAAGCCTCAAAATGATTTCATTTGAAAGGCGACAATCCGGATCAATCCGAAGGTGGTTTGAGACCACTAAAACAATGCATTAGGCACATTCAGTCCATTGATAAAGATGATTTTCCACGTTCTCATACAACAATTTGAAGATAATAATAAGTAAAGATGGCGCATAAATTGCAACGTCAACACAAAAACACTAATCTGTCATTCTCATCAGAAAATTTTTTAGCGTAGTGGAGCACGCCGGGTATCTAGTTACTAGGAACTCATAAATTCTACAAGTACAGGAATCGCTTGTATATCAGCGGAACGTATAGTGCATAGGAAGTGGCATGATGTTTGCAATTTATGTAAGTGATCCCTCGCGGCGGTGCGGCTCGCGGCATCAGTCGGTTCCCAACAGCAGATGCATAAATTTCAGCGGATGTTAATATCCAGCGCCTTGATTCGTAAGATTATGTTGTAATATAGCTATTTTATGAGACTTATTTACATTGCGAGCCGGTTTAATAGCGGAGCTTTAGTGATGCTTGTTGCTTTATTAGCTCTACATGTTAATGAAAGTTGCGGAAGTTTTAACTACAAGCTCAGGGAGCTCCCGGCGCCGCTCCGGGTCACCGGGTCGCCTGGCTGAATGTTTCATGTCATAATGTGTACTAACATGTCTCAGTCTATAGCATCCATACAGTTGTAAGAAAAGAATGGTCCCTGGTCCCTGTGTAGACCAGTAAGGTTATGCCACCCGCCGCGCGCATTGCTCACTTAACACCATGCTTGTCTGTCATTTGTAAATAAAACATTTGGACTTGAACAGATGGCAAACGAGCAAACAAACCAAATTATGGTAAGTGTCCACAGGAAAGAGAAAAAATAATGTAAACTAAGATTTTAATGTTAATAGTAGAGCTTCAAGTTCCAACTATTTTCGGTCGACAACCCTTTGAGCGCCCTTGTCGCTCCTTTTGTGGCTGATATATGCGGTGACCTCTAACAGGATCAGATACCACCCGGTACCTGCACAGAAGGTACAGAACTTGCATATGATTAAAAAAGTTCCTCGTAAAATGTTCATACTTCATAGCTGTTATCGGACGACCTGCTATTCAACATTCATACGACCCTCGCAGCGCATTTCTCGTTCGTGGATCTTTAGAACGTGCACGTGAAGCAGGAAGATAAGTACTCGTATTTTAAAAGAAGTTTAAAACAAAGGTTAAGCTTGTTGCGAGCGGCATTGTTGTGAATACGCATTGTCCGGGGAGCTCGTGAGCGGCCGAGCCACACCGAGCCGAGCCCGCCCGCGCCAGACGGAACGGACGATAAGACGGCGCGAGCGACCAGCGACCAGCGACCAGCGACCAGCGACCACCCATTATAAGTATCTTATTAATGTTTATTATTACATCACTTTAGCTTTTACTTGTCAAAAAGGATTTAAGTTTTCAATTCATTCTCAAAGTCACACAACGCTCTATGGAACGAGCTATGTAAGGTATTTCACTGCGAGATAAAATTCGTAATTATAAAGTCGACATAGCACGCAGAGCTAGCTGATTGAGGTGGCAATGGGCAGGCCACATCGTTCGAAGGACAGATAACCGGTCGCAAAGTCCTCGAATGGCGGTCACGTCTCGGTAAAAGGAGCACTGGTCGCCCTCCGACCAGGTGACCTAAAGAAGACATCGGGAAGCCGCTGGATTCAGAGGGCCCAGAACCGGTCGGAGTAGCGCCAATTAGGGGGGGAGGGGGGGGCTTTGTCCAGCAATGGGCATTAAAAGGCTGTTAGATAAATATATAGATAGTTACTAGCATTATAAATAAGTACAGATCTCTCGTGCATGTCTCTCATGACTTGCGTACTTCGCATACGTAAAACAAATCCATTGTTCAGTGCAGTAGTCGCCGAGCTCCGAGCTCCGGAGTGTCGGAGTGTTCATGCGAGATGGAACGTGACGCTCGAGTGTGCACCACTCCCCACCCACATCCACAGCCACGTCCACATCACACAGTCACTCTTGTTTATTGATTTCCAATGCTTTGTGCAGGCTGTTGCTCGCTGTTGCTTGCACGCGGAACAGGAAGTTGCTTTCTGTTGCGGATTTTGATTATTCAAAGATACCTACGAAACATAAAAGTATTGGTCCTTGTACTTCAATTTAATTGTGACTTACGAACGGAAGCTTCGTAAGAGGTCAGTCACCCAACCCAAGTCAACAGCAGCACAGAAAAAGCAAGCGGGGCATCTTACCTGATGTATTCACCGTCGCCTATAGACGTTTATTTTTACACATACCTACTCACGTAGTTTGTGCTTTCCTATATTTTAAGTTGGCATAATCGATGATGTGCAGTCGGCCGGTCGGTCGGCGATGGCGCGGCGTGACGAGCCTCACGAGCGACTATTAATAAAAGTGCCTTCTCACTCGGCCTCGGATTAATAACTTCATCGCGCCCGCCGATAAAAATCAACGCGTAATATAACTATCTGTCAATAGTGGTTTTCATTAAAATTCAATGGAGGATTTATACGGGCGGCGATCGACATCGGATACTCGGCCGTCGACTGAAATGTTTATCCGTTTTTTATCGTATCCCGAGAAGAACCTCGTCTATTAGTTCCATGAAATGGAGCCGAGTTCGTTCTTTTTAGTCGGAAATACTATCCCCTTTGTGGCGCGGAGCCTGATACGTCATCTGAGGCACGTCGGCTACGACGCCATCATTGTTTCTTTTTAAAAGGTCTATTTAGATGAAATTATAGCTTGCTCTCTCGTGTGCTTAATGAGGGATATTGAGAAACCAGATATTATGTTGGAAACTACACGTACCGACGACCGACGATAGATCCAAAAGCAGGTCCAATAATTATAAAAAATATAACCATCATTGCACATGATTAATCGATAAATAATATAGTGTGTTCGCTTACAACATAAACACCTGTTGCGCAGGTTTGTCACAGTAATATCTGTAGTAGCTACAGAACTTAAGAAAACAAACTCATGAAGGATTCAAACAAAATATTATAGAAAGGTGCCAAAAACCTACAAAAATTTGATAATGTATTAAATTTTAGTGACTTTATTTAGTCGTAGTAATGTGCTTGCGATGTAAGATAGGTATAAGTATCCCAGGGTTGCACATATTGCACACATAGGAGTCAGCAGCATAGCAGTGGTTGATTCTGCTGAATAACGAACTACCCACCGGGCAGCTACATGTGCTACAACCCTCATTATAAAATCAACTGTAAAATATTTATAACCTATTTTGTCCCTTGAGAGCCAGAAATAATGTGGGTCCCCCATATCTTGTTTGACCGCAACAACTACGGCAACGCAATGCGGATGCATTTATTGTTTATTGGTGTCATACGCTACGGCGACTCCGCCACCACTCGCGTCCCGCCATCGGGTGGCTGGACTCCACTGCTCTTGCTGCTCCACGGCTATTGCACTTAAAATGAGTTACAGCTTCAGTTTACTAAAATATTAAATGCCGAACCTTTAGCCCACTTAGATGTGAAATAATTTCCTTAAAGATTGCTCCATAATTAATTTCGGCATTTCGAATAAAAAATTCATCCCACCGGGCGTCTCCTTGCCGGTGATTAAGAAATCTCGAACGTTACAAAAAACGTTAAAGTGGAAGCGACGGGAGGGCGAAGCGCCGAAGCCCTCGCGGGGCCGTCCGCCGTCGGCAGCTCTAATTAAACTGCTTTATGAACCCGGTACAAAGGCGAGTGACGGAGGCTCCGACGTTATTTCTGCGGCGCAATTTCGAGCACAAAGTTGTTCGTGGGGCGTCAGGCAGGTCTGTGCTAGTTTTAATTTTCATTTCGCAGCGTCCTCGGTGGAAACTATTTATATGTACAAGTATTAAAACGTTGCACCGGCGCGGCGTGCAGCATGATCCCATGCGGTATCGACCGTACCGCAGCCGTACCGCAGCCGTACCGCAGCCGCACCGCAGCCGTACCGCAGCCGCACCGCCGACGTACCGCCGCCGCACCGGTGCGATGTTTGAAAGCTTTACGGTGGAATTAGCAGAAGATACTTATACTTTTTGTGGAAACTTTTACTCGTTTGCTTTTGGTTCTCGCGCTCTTATTTGGTAAAATTTTACAGACACTACGCCCTGAAAAATCTGCTGAGCTATGAGCGCTTCGCAATTTGTCGTATAATTATGTATAATAGCAAACATAGGTAAGCGGTTCTTTAGTGGTATTCGTGTTCGCATGTTCGCTCTCAATACACGGTAATATTTCATTTGTTGCTTTTGCATTGCTAATCTTATTACACATCTCCGAAGCTGCCAAAGGCTATGAAACGCAGTAATCTGATACATAAAGTGCACCGTGTCGGAACATGATATCGAGCGATGTAGGAGAGTTGTGTGGTTGTGCCTCCGAGCCCTCCGAGCCCTCCGTCGGGGCGCGGTGTAGTCAGATAAGCCGACCGGTCCTCACTCCTGAGTCCGGAAACACGCCATACTATTGCAACAATGTTACTATAGTCTGCAGCTTAGTCGCTATCGAATGGAACACTATGGCTTCAATCCTCGGCTAGCATTCGATGCGGCAGATCACATATACCTATACAAACAAATCTGCTCACCTGCTGTTGAATGTGTGAGCACAGAATCAAAAGTTTAATGACATGTAACAAATGAATTTGACTCGAGCACACAGCTGTGTTGCGTCACGGTTCATGGTACAGAGTACAGTCGATACAGCACTATATAGCAGGTAAAGCACCACCTCCTCGCGATAAAGTTGGCAGCAAAACCTCGCTTAAAAGATAATCGCCACTAAAATTGCGGAACGATGGAAAAAGCAAAAAGTGACGAGCTTTGGTAGTGTAATGTCATATTCTACATGCGCGAATGGTTCAAGTCCTGTAACTGGAATTGAGCACGGAAGGTCTCAAGGGAGTACTGATTCTTACTGAACACGAAACGGAAAACGCATCCCGTTATCAGCAGAGGGAATCTAAGGCTCAGTGCTGAACTATAATCCCCATTCCCCACTCGGGAGAACCTTTATTGGTTCCGCACACTTGCACACTGGACTGAAGGAAGTGTTTAGCGATTAGCGTGTTTCTGGCGAGGGAGGGGCGAGGGAGGGGCGAGGCGGGAGGGAGGCTGAACGCTAACTGGTGTGCCGCATCTTGTCTTCGTTAACATCGCTCCTCTAACAGTTCTAAAAGCCGAACACCACACAGGCCGTCAATAAACCCGGCCATACACGATAAATGCTAGGACATTGTCGCACTGTCGCCGGTGAGTCGTCCAGTCGGTGCAGTCTTAAGTTTCTCATAGGAAATTTCGTCTCAGTAGTGCTATCTAACTACATTCTTTCTAAAAAATATTTACTTTTATGTACACCATCGGCTACATACTTATCTTTGTATTGTCGTCAATACGGCTTAAATAAAGCATTTACTCTTTAACTTGCGCATATGCCCATTACAAAAAAAATAGAAAGATATCGCAATAAAAATCTATAATGGGTAATTAATTTTTATAATTTATACGCATTGATTTACAGTTGCTCGCCGGGAGTGACGCTGGTGCCTGGCGACAACCGAGCCGTGCCTACGAACCGACAAAAAGATCGCAAATAGGACGCACAAATATTATTCCGTGACACCTAACACGAGCCGGTAAAAACTAAAGGCCTATATAGAAGTACGTGGAAAAAATCTCTGCCGAGTCAACAACGAGCGGTAATGGCGGAGTTTTAGGCGAACAAACATCGGTGTGTGCACTGTGTGCCCGCGACTTGCCCCATCCCACATTATTTGCACGTGAGGTGCGAAACACGCACGTCATTAGAACGGCCTTGTCTTTTCGTATTTACAGTATGTTTTGATAAAGACAATGGTTGCTCGAATTTGTCTCTGTTGCTAGGTGTAATAACACATTTTGTTCCAATAACATCTTGGAAGGTAAAGCAACCTTACTAAAAGCCGATAGTCATAACTTGAAACCTAATAATAATTAATAATTTTATTCTAAGATCATTTAATCAGTATTTGTCTATGTATGATAAGTGTAATAATATAAATTATCAGCTGCCTTAGTTTTAGAGCATTAGCTTTGTCGATGAGAGCATTCCGGATTCCGGGCGGCCGCGGCATGCGTCTTCTGTGTAACTTCATCATCGTTTATTTTAATATTCAACGTTAAAAGTGTAGGTATAAACAGGAACTTGAAAAAACTCATTTCCATTTAAAACTAATCCCGAGGGAATTACTTTGGAACACTCCACAGATCTTGAAGAACGCAAATATAATTCAAGTTTCCACTCTTAATTTTTCCACCCCCCTGGCATCTGCGGGGGAAGGGTTTTGAAATGAATTTTAATTATGAGTCTTCTTATTATTTTTCGTTCAATATCCCGCCGGGAGCGGCGCGGCGGCGGCGGCGGCCGGGTACTCCGGAATATTCATTGTGAGCACTTGGAAGTTGCAAGGAGAACGCGCTCCCGACAATGAAAGTATTCCGGCGATGCGCTCTGTTTACATCCGTTTAATTTGACGTCATTGCTGTAACTTTAGGTTTGTCTCTCCATGAATAACTAAACAGTGCTAATATTTAAAAGTTACATTAAATGTGAAGTTATTGGACTAATATTTTAGATTAAATTCTTAAATGTCCGTCCTACACACCGATTATGCCAAAGTCGCGGTTGTATGCTATTAAATTCCCCCATTTAACCCCATAAATTCACGTTCTTTCTCTTTGACATACGACCCTCACCAGGATGTATGTATATCGAGCCGTTTTCTATGTCGTCGGATCTAACTCCCGCGTCGTCACGTCCTCGCGTCGTCAACTCGTCACGTCCGGTCCGACGACGAGCCGACGACGCACAGTGATTCGAATGGAACAAGCTAGCTGGACAAAAGTCATTTTGAATTTCCCGGAATTGTATACCTGAGCCCCTAACCAATACCCCAACTAACACAAATCCGAGAATTATTTTGCACTAATGTCAACCACTAATTAGGTAATTAGGGCAGTATAAAAAGAAAGGGTGAAAAAATTACAAATCAGTTGCATTTTTGCGATTACCGAAGTAACATTAATGTCAGTGAGTTTTAAGTTTTTTGAATAATATTAGTGATGGATCTTCAAGTTAAAGGTATGTACTTTTTATTTATAATTAATATATAAATATACTTAACCCCAGTTTTTTTATAATACCTCAATTTTAAAAAAATATGTAGTTTTTTGACGGTTTATTGTTTTCATTGGACCAGAAAGTACTTGTACCCTCATGTACCTGGGCTAGAAATTATATATGTCATAGCCATATATGTTAGCTTTCAATTGACGCCCATTTTAGCTTGCACAATCGAGTACAACTTTGTTATTTCGTCTGTTTTTCAGAATACGAATTCTCAGTTTCGAAAATCGAGTTTTTTGATGAATGGCAGAAACACATTAATGTTAGTGAGTTTTAAGTTTTTTGAATAATATTAGTGATGGATATTCAAGTTAAAAGTATGTACTTTTTATTTATAATTAATATATAAATATACTTAACCCCAGTTTTTTTATAATACCTCAATTTTAAAAAAATATGTAGTTTTTTGACGGTTTATTGTTTTCATTGGACCAGAAAGTACTTGTACCCTCATGTACCTGGGCTAGAAATTATATATGTCATAGCCATATATGTTAGCTTTCAATTGATGCCCATTTTAGCTTGCACAGTCGAGTACAACTTTGTTATTTCGTCTGTTTATCAGAATACGAATTCTCAGTTTCGAAAATCGAGTTTTTTGATGAATGGCAGAAACATCCGAAAGAGAACCGTAATAATAGACTATATGATTTTCTATTACTGAAAAATTATTTTGGAAATATTACGAATGAATCTGCGAGGGAAACTAAAATGAAAATTTCAAAAATATCAACAATTTTAGTACAAAAATGACAATAGTCATTAGTTAAGTATTTTATGACTGTTGTTAATCTTTTTCTATTGTTATTTTTTAAGTATCTCAATTATACAAAATATTTATTATTAATTTTTGTTTTCTTGGAACCCGTGATCCTACCTTCCATTTTTTTATATATCTTGCACTTAAATTGTCATAAACCATCATAAGAAAGCCATACCAAGCAATCAAACCCAATAAATAATTTTGTCTAGCTAGCTTTTTCTATTGGAACTACTGTGGCGAACGTCGGTTTTTTGAGAATCTTGAACTAGTTGCAGATATTACAGCTTTAGATGTGAATTTAATTAAGAAGTTAGGCATTATTCTTCGAACATTGGTTTTCAATTCGAAAAATGACCTTGATTAAGCATTCAAGGTCATGGCTAAGGTCGGTTTTTGCGTAAAATTTTCTGCCCTTTCCGAATCTGGAATAAAAAATAGGGGTTACCATTTGAAAAAATTAAGTTGACCTTGATTTGACCTTCAAAACCACAGTCAAGGTCAAATTCAAGGTCATCATCGGTTAGTCGAGTACAATTAGTACAACTTTTGTATAAAACATTTTCCTCCAAAATGCATTCCTGAGGAGTTATTCAGGGGTTTCCATACTTTTGGACCACCCTGTATATATTTTGCACTTAAACTGTCATAAAACATCATCAGAAAGCCGTACCAAGCAAAAAAACCCAATAAATAATTTTGTCTAGCTAGCTTGTTCTATTCGAACCACTGTGCGACGTGCCAATCGCGGGTTATGATCATCTCGATGTTATTAGACACGAATTCACTTATCTATCACATAGTTAAGTCGTAGATAACTCGCGTGTAGGTACTGCGAACGGCGATTACAGCTTGTACGATTACGGTCCTTGTAGGCTTCGCTATACATTAGTATAGATGATGAAATCACTACGTATTATTAAGGATGCAACACGAACAGTGGAGGTTGGCCTGGAACCTGGACCCGGATGGCAGAAGCCCTTTCACTGTAAAATCATTGTCTTTTGTTTCGCAGCAAACAATAATGCAGGAGTTAAGTGGTTGATGATGATGATGCGATACATTTACACCCCAGAGTTGAGATGGAGTGAACTTATATTTTTATTAGTGAAATCATAACAACGACATTTCAACGAAACACAAAGAGCTTGGTGGAATTGTTAGTCGTGGCGATCGCAGGATTAAAGGTTGTGAGTACCATATAAGACCCCAAACCAGCAGAAACAGTTATTATTGCTTACCAACGTATAACAGTGTTAATTTATATTAAGCTACCGAATGCCGCAGCCAGAGCATTCTCCAACACCAGCGGCCTCGGTGCCGATATTATCGAGTTTCGCATCAGGCTGACCGCAGTGTGGCTCCTAACAATATTAATGCGCTTTCCAATTATTAATCTGTTTTCAGTGCTCACCGAAATATAATTTCAACAAATCCTGTTGCCAATATTCGTATCTCAATTTCATAACTGTGTATAATATTTTGTTACGAAATACGTCGCTACAACTAAAACTTGTAACATAATGCTAACTCAAAGTACACTTTTAGTTTAAGTTCCCCTTGGTATTCTTATTGTCTAGGAACCCCATTGGGAAGATTTTTAATCAGTAGATGTACAATTGCATTGGAAAGACTGGATCTTATTTCTGTACTAGGTAAGTGAGTACTAGTATTAAAGTAACATGTGTCTATAATCTTGATATCTATGCCGAAAAAACTTTTGTAGAAAAAACCTGAGTTGTGAAGGAAATGCTTCTTCTGTTGCCAGTATAGTCAGAGTTAAAGCTCAGTTAATAAGTTGCTAATCTCAGACATAAATTGCCCATACGACCATGTCACAAGAAATTACACCGCAATAAATTTTACACATATCAAAGCGGACGATTTAGATCAAAAGTTCAAAGTGAGCAGAATTCCGTGAGCGACGCGTATTCATACGCCATTTAACATAGCTGATGTCGTTTTCCTTCTAAGATGCGACCATCCATCATGTATCATTTGCCCGCTGCTCTGAGCGGCCGAGCCAAGTTTGGTTCACTCCATATGAGTCGCAGTGGGAAATGGTCGTGCCTATTAGAGCATGCTTGTGTGAGCAAGGACTGCGGCTGCGGCTTGCGGCGTGCGTCGACGACATGCGACATGCATTAGGTCACCGAACCCATGGACAATGTAAATCAAGTCGGAATGACAACGACCAGCCTAAATCACTCAGAATGTGTGAAGTTGACGCTGATTAGTAGCCTCAATCATAGTAATAGGTGCATTCAAATTTTCAACTGTAGAAACAGTGAGATGAGTCTCAGCTTAACAATGGACCACCAATTAAATCGTAATCATTTGCTCGACATAATCTTCAACAGGACAAATGTTGAGCAACTTCTCCAGAACACTAATTTGAAGCGGCGTGATGTGTTCGATATTGACGAGCAGCGCCGAGCGTTGAACCCTCAGCATCAGCGGTTGAACCCGTCCAGCGTCCAGCCCTTCTCTGATCGTTAACATGAAACGACCGAAGGAGGAAACGTCGCTTAAAAGCGTATCAAATTACATTGCGCGAACAAAAAGTCAACTCAACTACCGCTTGCTGTTACACTTTTATTTTGACTCCATCGAACAAATTTAAATCGAAATAACTCGTATGTCTATCGATATACGAATCACGTGTTAATAATGATGAATGGTCTGCAATCGCGACATGAAAAGCTGATGGTTGAGTTTTTAGTATAGAGTCATAATTTAGCAATTGTGACCAATACTTAGATAATGCTTTTTAGGATAATAAATCGGGATTGCTATCAGTTGTTTCACCTTTCATTATAAAACAATTCTTAAATACTAACTCCATAGTCGCATTTAAATGTAACTTTACTTGTTACAAATCATTCATTGTAGCCGATCAAATAAACATTATTGAAATAGACAAAAATGATACGTCGCGTCGCGTCGTGATTGTGGCTTTATTGCAGTTTTATCGAAAATACTATGGACAAAATTACTAGCAGTGGGTTATTATTACTTCTAAATTGAAAACGAACATTATTTTGCCAACCGTTCATTGTACGAACAATCATTACTACACGTGAATCATTGCTATACATCGTTTATTTTGCCCTGATTAAAAATGTCGACAGAAACGGTAGTTATATTTTTTTGCCTCCACATCGTAATTACCTCCTCTTTGGCTAAGTTTTTATAAAATGTGCTTTGGAAACTTGATAAAACATTGACCATCATTAAAATTGTGTTTTCAAGTAACACCACATTCGCATCTCGTGGTAAAATTCACTTGGCGCAGACGGCATGCACTAATGATATCACTTACAAGTAACAACCAAGACCCAAAAATTAATTCTTATCAGTAATATCAATCATACCTACAAATTTTTCTAGCCACAATTTTGGTGTACGGAAACGAGGTCGTCCAATTTCAACATAAAAGTTGTTTCAGAGGTGGCTTGGTTGAATCAAGCGGGAGGTTGAGCGATTTCAGTGATTTCACACCTGTGCCTATATTTTGGGTCTTCCTGAATCTTTTCCTAGTACACAGTAGGGTGAGTTGGGGTAAGATAGAATAGATTTTGGCAACATAATTTACCGTAATGAATTGAATTTGCTGTCAATCACTGAATTTCTAAAGAAATCGTATAATATTACGTATTCTAAGTAAAAATATGTAACTTCTCTACTCGCATCTAATGTCAAGAATCAGACTGAGGGCGGGAAAAGACGAAATGGTTTTAAGAATAAGTATGTCTCTGTCCGCGTTCGCGCCTTTGCTTATCAAAGCGACGATTTTGGGTTTTAAACGATTCTGACATAGTAATGAATAGATCAATATTTGTTTTAGGATTGTAACTATGCGAGATATGTTCGTTGCGTGTGTCCATACCACCCGCAGCACTAGAAACTCTTCCTGGTATTATTTATTCAGCTGAGGATGTTCCTGTAAAGACACGATACTTAAACACACGATAAGTGACGCCACACGGCCGTGGCCACGCGAGCGACGGGAAGGCGCCGTTATAGCCGCACCCTTGTCGTAACGACACGTATCAGAGTGGATGCTTTTGTATTAAAATAATGGGCCGGGGAATGGCAACAGCAAATGTAACCCGATACATTTGGTAAATGGGCTCTAACTCGACCGAGTTTCAATAGCTCTCTGTGGAAACATACGGAGAAATAGCTGGAACTGTTCTGCTGACTGTTGCCTTAATATTAATCCTTTTCAAGAGAGATAGATATAAGCATTAAGATGTTCTCTGTAATTAAGTACTGATGGTCCACATATTTCAATCATGAATATAATTAAAGGAATTTAAAAGAGTACAATATCGCAATAATGTCCATCTCGTCTGGATTGTGGCTATACGGATATTAATAGGTGTATTCGAAAAGGTTGGGTCTCGGAGACTGTAAGGGGTTCCGTTAAACTAAGAGCCCAAGAGAAACTCGCCTGCTCGCGGTGCATCTTGCCCAACCACGAAAGTTATTACTTCAAGTCACTTCCGATAGATGGGATACAAAAATTCGTTTCAATCCCGAAGGTTTTGCTTTAGTCAGAGTGCCAGGATTCAAGAGACGGATCCCCGATACCTTATTAGTCCGGCCTCGTTTTTACCAATGTCACTGGGTAGCAGTAATCACCGACCATCAGATTGCTTCCCTCCTCGGTTGACGATTATAAAAAGCTACGATTAAGACCGCTATTCCGAGTCATATGTTTTCGTGTGTTATCGACATCATTCTGAGTTGACGACGCGGTTACGTCTCTGGAATGGAGTTGTTTCTTTTATGATGGCGGCGGGATACGGGATGGACGCCGCCACAGACCAGCGCCGACACAGAGCCGACGACACATTCTCGTTAGTAAATCTTGTCTACGTTTTACAAAAATATAAATGTAACCTACTGTCATTGTTCACTGGAATGCCCACTGGGCGAAGTCGTAGAACAAAACTATTAAGTACTTACGGTATGTGTAATTGTGTAGCTGGCGACGCGACGCACAGTGGGACGAAAATCGGGTTTCATAGACTTAGGATTTTTATGTTAAAATTTGTTTGTTTCTTGTCACAAACTGACGTAGAACCGTTTTACAAGCCACAACATTATCATATTTATGCACCGCTAGTGACTATAACGCGAAAAAAAAATTTTTAAATTAAATTTGTATGGAACAAAACAGAAAAACCGATTTTATTCGAGACTGAGGAGAGTGCCCCTAATTCCCTCTGGTACGATTATTGCCACTATTTTTCTCTATTTTTTGACATATCGCACGTTGCGCGCACTCGATAGACTTTGGGTTAAAAAAAATGATATATATTTTTTATTTTTTTTTCATTTTGTGCACGTTACTTGTTATGCTTAAAAACTTTCAAGGCCCTATTTGGTACTTGACACGTTGTCTAAAACGAGCTACTGCAATACCTAACCTATTTAATAACTGTTTACCGACTAACCTGCCCTTGTATAATAGGTTACATGGTTATTTAATCAGTTACTAATGACGATCCCTGTGTTCATCAATTTAGTCAATGAGCTCGACTTAATGTTGTCAGTACTCGGCTCATTATTGTTACTATTTTAATTATTATTGCACCTACTTATCAACCATTATCTCATAGTTCCAATTACTTACAAACAACCAAATACAATTATTTACAAATTCATTACCTATAAAACTACAAATGGTCCTACTTATATAATCTACAAGTTACTAACTAGGTAAATTACTATAACAGTCTAAAAAACACATTGATACAACTACCCATCCATTTCGTATTCTGAGTCGCTAATTGGTTCTGGATCAATGTTACCTACATCGAAAAATTCTATGTCAACATGTTCTGTACTAAGTTTTAAAAGTCATAGGGCTTAACTTCTTCCTTTGTGCTGCATCGAGTACAGGTCTAGTGGAAGACATTAATGGGTCAGATGAAAGAAGGATCATGTTCAAAATATCTTGGTTAGTATTAACTCTGCTAGACATCCGAGAATGAAACTCCCTGTACCTGCGGAAATCTTTATTTCTAGCTTCTGAGGCTTCTTCGGAAAGTTTTCCGATGGGTACAATTGCAACATTGTCTATGTGAGCACCATGCATAAGGATCTTATGTACCGTTGCTGTCATTATAGTACCAATTGTACAGCTCGATATACCTTTCCGCTGTTTTTCGAGTATATCCTTTGAATTTTTCTATGTCAATAATTTCGCGCGATGCTATCACTTGTAAAATTACTGCATATACGTATGAGCTCTTCATCTAAGCCGATAATGGCAGTAGTTTTTTTGGAAAATCAAAAAACAAAATTCTTGCCGTATTCCCATCGTTTGTTGTTCCTGATCCTTGTTTTACTTTATCGACCAGCAAACCTAATTCTTCCCGGAATTTAGATTGAATTTCCTTTTTCTTTGCCTCTAATATAAGCTTGTTTTCTCCTCTTATACGAGTAGACCAAGTTTTCAAATCGAGTCTGTATGAAATATAAAGCCATTCCACACAATTGATACGAGCGTGCAGAGAAGATAATTCTAATTTGTAGAGATCGGTTTGCACTTGTCTTTACGCAACTATCTCCAAGTCATTCATTTCGGAAGGTTTTGCCAAGCACAAATAACAAGTTGCAGGAGATTTGGCATCTGAAAGATAGGTGCATACATTCCCATCGATCGTGGTCATTGTGACTATGAGTGATTTGATTATTGTCGTATTGGGTAACTTTAAGGCTCCTCATTTCGTCTTCCATTTTGGCCAACTGTTCTTGAACTAGAACTTTAGACTCTTTTAAGAAGAGGAACTGTATTGGACAGCAATACGCCGAACAGGATCCCGGGTTTTCCCATATGACTTCTTCCGCAACAGTAAGTTTTAGTGGAACTAAAGTTGTCATAACAACTGATTCATCACTGTCACCGCTGCTTTCTCCCCCTTCGATGTTTTGTTTATACCTGCTCTGGCTTGAAACTCCATCGAATCCCCACTTTGAAATCAAAATTGTACACTTGCCTTTAGTTTCTTTAACGTTAACTTTGTATAATTCTAGCAGCAGTAATATCTAAAAGTGCTTGAAGAGACACTTTGGCAATTACGTCTGTTATCATTATTGCTTCTTTTGGAGGGTAACAATCCAACTTAGCTTGTTAGACTTTGTAATACGAAGGATATCTATCTGTGATATCTTCACGTAGAGTAGATTCCCTCAAAGTCATATACTGCCATTTAGATAATTTAAGTGATATTAATATGCCGAGTGCTTTCGCAGGAGTAAGTGTTAACTTCTTCGTTCCTTTTTTCTGTTGAACAATGTTATCAGCCTCTTTTGGTTTTTTAAAAGATATCTATTGCTGCTGCCAAATTATCTTTACCTTCTTGTTTAAATTTAGCAAGTGGCATGCGCCAATTCAAAGCCTTCTCGGTCTTGATATTGGAAATTTTCAATCCTTCGTATCTTCTGTTTCGTTCCAATATCTGTGAATGGTTTACGTGAACTTAGAGTTGAAATTTGATGTTCCAACTGATGCACTTTTAGAAGGTAATCAAGAACCAGGTTCACTCGTTACTTGAAGTCCAGTAAAAGACCACTGTGGCCGTAGATTTTCACGTACGTAAGTTGGCCACTCAGTGTTCTGTTCCAACCAATCCGCGTAATGTTTTCGGTAATAGTCTCTGTTAAATTTCGACAACTTCCATTTCTTCAATACAGACTGGCTAAATCTTCGACAGAATTCCTGGAGAATGTCTCTATCTTCTTCTGACAAAGTTAGACTTAACTGAGACTGAATAGTCTCGAACATTCTTAAATAGTTTCCAAGCTTTCCAGATTGCTTCAGTATCACAATATAGGTCCAAATTTGTTTTTTAGTAGAAGTTTCCATTTTCACAATTATTACTGGCACAGTTTTACAGAGAGTAATTAAAATTTAACTAAAGTAAATATACAGTGCTCCCTGTATTTATACTTGCTTTACCCATCATAATGGGACTGGGACTATGAGGAAACAGGTTGATAAGTAGGTACAATAATAATTAAAATAGTAACAATAATGAGCCGAGTACTGACAACATTAAGTCGAGCTCATTGACTAAATTGATGAACACAGGGATCGTCATTAGTAACTGATTAAATAACCATGTAACCTATTATACAAGGGCAGGTTAGTCGGTAAACAGTTATTAAATAGGTTAGGTATTGCAGTAGCTCGTTTTAGACAACGTGTCAAGTACCAAATAGGGCCTTGAAAGTTTTTAAGCATAACAAGTAACGTGCACAAAATGAAAAAAAAATAAAAAAAGATATATCATTTTTTTTAACCCAAAGTCTATCGAGTGCGCGCAACCTGCGATATGTCAAAAAATAGAGAAAAATAGTGGCAATAATCGTACCAGAGGGAATTAGGGGCACTCTCCTCAGTCTCGAATAAAATCGGTTTTTCTGTTTTGTTCCATACAAATTTAATTAAAAAAAAATTTTTTCGCGTTATAGTCACCAGCGGTGCATAAATATGATAATGTTGTGGCTTCTAAAAAGGTTCTACGTCAGTTTGCGACAAGAAACAAACAAATTTTAACATAAAAATCCTAAGTCTATGAAACCCCTATTTTCGTCCCACTGTGCGACGTGGCGACGGGGACGCCTTTAGGTCGTTCGCATCCTTTATTTCTCAAAGTCACCTCTTTGAGTCCTCCTTTTTCGCAAAAGGTCGGCGTCCGTATCCGCGTGAAGCTGTAATGGCTGCTAGGGCCAACGGGAACCGTCCATTCGATAATATACGATTCGTTGAAAGTTTTACTTGGCTATAGCAACTAGTCGTAGCAACATAGTTAGCACAAAGCCACATAGCGCAGAACTCATATTAGTAACGAGCGCATTTCCCGCATCTGCAAATTGTTGCGGTCTGCCGCCACCCGCAGCACACACACACACACACACACACACACACACACACACACACACACACACACACACACACACACACACGAGCACCATACACTGCTATAATGTCCTAGGAGGCACGACAATGACATATATTGTGCATAGCGCTCGTGTTATAGCTTTACATGCCCTACTTATAGCTTCACAGATAAAATGTTTAAAACCATTTCAATTATCCAATCCGCCTGGGTTATTGTGGCGCTGCATCTCGTATTGCTGCCCAGAGTGCCCAGTCGCGGGCTAAAACTGTGAACACTGAACAGTGGTCACACAGTTAGTCGCAGCGAGCCCCTACAGCCGCAGTACAGCTGTCAGCTGACGTCACTGACCCACTACAAGTGACACGCGGTTCATTTCCAGTCCCACTGTGTATTTTGACATGGTTTTTATGTCCTCACGGTATGGTATTAGTAAGAAAAACAACACTTAGTCTCGTGTACTTGCCCCTCGTGATAAAAATGGATCCAAGTGCAAAACGAACGCGACGATGGGTTCCGTGGAACAACAAAAGTAAAAAGTCGTAACAGCTCAGAAGTGGGACAAGATACTTGGTCCTATTGTGTAGTGGACTAAATCATAAATCTGTATGTACATAGGTACATTGATTGTCGATACTTAATTTATTTTGAACGGGAAAATAATGTAGTAGCTACACCAATTAAAGCTAAGTCTCTTGCACACACACACGTACATTTTCACTTTCACAGTACGATATTTCATACAATACAAAGATTCCAACTTAGTTCACGATAACAACTGTGAGTTGAACGTGTTAATATTAAGTACTCTGTGTGTAGAATAAAACTACTCTATGGCAACATTGGCAACACTGTATGAAAAAAATGTAATGGCGTCTTCTTGCTCTCTGATAACGTTCATTGTAAAACTTAAAATAAAATAAAACAGAAATTCTCAACTGCGCACGCTTATTAATAAAATAAAACCCATACCTATAACAGGTTATGGGCCCAGTTCACCGTAAAAGTGGTGAAAGTGTCTATTGTAGTTGTTTCGACAAACTACATAAAATAAAATTCCACGCGGAAGAAATTTTAACAAGAAGTTTTGTAAGGACTTACGCTGTGCCTGTAAGTACATATTACTTATATATAAAATGGCAACGAACGAAGATAATATCGAGAAACTCTGTAGTCCTGAAAGTTTTCATTTGTGGAAGTTCGAAATAACCATATATTTGAAAGCACATGGCTTAGAGGTTATGAAAACTGATGCTGTTGCGAAGGTTGACGAGGTTAAAGATGCTAAAGCGCAAAAGCTTATACTAAATAGCATAGATAAGAAGCTAAAAAGTCACATCTTAAATTGCAAAACTGCAAATGAAATGTTCAAAAAGTTATGTGCATTATTTGAAGGTTGTGAAGAGCGCAATCAGTCAAATCTTCTTCAAGATTTTTTTTGCTACAAACATTCTAAAACTCGGACTATTAATGAATTAATCACAGACATTGAAAATATGTCAGTGAGGCTCAGCAATCTTGGACATGACATGAAAGAAGACTTAATAATATCAAAAATATTAACTTGTTTGCCTGATTCATTTAAATATTTTGTCACTGCTTGGGAATCTACTCCCAGTAACGAGAAATCTCTTACCAATTTAACTAACCGTCTCCTGTTGGAAGAATCCCGATGCACGAGCAATAACGACCAAAATGTTGCATTGAGAACAACTGTAAATGATCATTACCATAAAAGATGTTATAAATGTAATAGATTAGGCCACATCCAGTCACAATGCAAAAATAATTTTAATACTTACAAAAGAAACTTCTATGAGAAAGATAATATGAAGAATAAAACAAAATTTTGCTCGATTTGTAAGAAGACTAACCACAATGATGAAAATTGTTTCTTTAGGTCTAGAAATAATAAAAATATAAAGAAAAATACAGCTTTATTAACAAGAAATATAAGTGAAGGCAATAATAATAAAGAGAAAATAAAATTTGTTGTTGACTCGGGAAGCACATCACATATGACTAACAATATTGATATTTTGGATGATTTTCAAGAGCACCAGTCATCAATTTCAGTTGCAAATAACAATGTTATCATGTCCGAAGGGTCGGGTTCCGTCCATAGCACACAGTGTGAATTAAATGAAACCCTATATGTTCCGGAGCTGTCACAAAACTTATTATCAGTCAATGCAGTAACCAATAAAGAGGGATCTGTCCTGTTCACTGAAAAGGAAGTGGAAATATATAAAAAGGGAAGTCTTATTCTTAAGGGACAAAAGGAAAATGGGTTGTACTACATTACGTTAAATAATATAAATAAAAACAATAATAGTCAGAAGGAAGTGCAGTCTTTATTATCACATGAAAAGTCTTCAGCATTACAGTGGCATAAGAAACTTGGTCATCCTGGAAGAGAGATTTTAAGTATCTTACCTCAAATAGCAGACGGTATAAAAATAGATGAGAAAGAAATAATAGAAAACTGTGAAGTTTGCATCAAGGCTAAGCAAAGCAGATTACCATTTAAGACTGAAAGAAAAAGAGCAGAAAGATTGTTAGAAATACTACATACCGATGTTTGTGGACCGTTTGAAGTGCCAACATACGACGGTAAGCGTTATTTTGTCACCATACTAGATGATTATAGTCACAGAACAAAAACAGAATTAATAAAACATAAAAGTGAAGTATCGGAAATAATTAAAAATTATATAGAAGAAATAGAGAGAGAGAAAAGGGAAACTGTTTCTATAATAAGGTGTGACAATGGAGGGGAATATAGAAGTGAAGAATTTAAATTATGGTGTATGAAGAAAGGAATTAAAATAGATTACACTGTTCCCTACACGCCCCAGTTAAATGGCAAAGCCGAACGCCTTAATCGCACTATTTTGGAGAAGGTCAGAGCATTATTATTCGAATCTAAATTAAAAGATGAAATGTGGGGAGAGGCAGTATATTGTGCCACGTACCTGATCAACCGATTGCCAAGTCAAAGCATCAATAATAAAACACCGTATGAATTATGGTCTGGGAAACAGCCTGATTTATCTAATATTGAAATATTTGGAAGCTACGTATATGCTAAACAACTAGGTTCAGTAAAGAAACTGGAACCAAGAAGCTGGAGGCTCGTAATGATAGGTTATGCTAATAACGGATATAGATTATGGAATGAAAAGAAACGAAGGGTTGAAATACATAGAGATGTAATATTCATGGATAGTGACACAGAAAAAAATAAAATAAAATTAATACAGGATAAAATAATAAAGTCAACAGATAAAGAAGATAAACAAAAGTCAGCAGAAGATGAAATAGAAAAAACTGTAATAGAAAATGTGAACATAAAACAAGAAATTCTAGATGAAGAAGTGATACAATTAACAGACTCCGATTCAGAGGATATTAACCAGAACAAGGAAAGTGAAAGTAATGTTCCCGGAAGCTCGCAGAGTCGAGAAAGTGTTGAACCAGAAGTGAGAAAAAGCAAAAGAATAAGGAAAAGACCAAATAGACTAATTGATCATGTACTACTTACATATACGGAGGCCACAAATTGTGAGGACAAAGAAAATTGGGAGAAGGCAATAGATTCGGAGAAGGAGTCGCTACATAAAAATAATACATGGGACCTAGTGGACATACAAGAAGCAAGGGGTAAAGAAATACTTACCAATAAATGGGTATTTCGTGTAAAGGATGATGGTATGTATAAAGCACGACTCGTTGTGAGAGGCTTTGAGCAGAAAGGTATAGACTACACTGACATCTACAGTCCGGTGGTAAGTCAATCAGTTCTTAAAACTTTATTTGCTATAACAGCGTCCAATAATTTTGAAATGTATTCCTTTGACGTAAAAACTGCATTTTTGTATGGCAATTTAGATAATAATGTGTACATGTATATCCCTGATGGCTATGATAAAATACCTAATAAAATTTGTAAACTTAATAAAGCTTTATACGGGCTCAAACAAGCACCAATCACTTGGAATAAAAGATTCTCTGAAACAATGTTAAATCTAGGTTTACATCCTTTGAAAACTGATCGTTGTGTATTTGTAAATTCAAAAAGAAATATAATAATTGCTATATATGTAGATGATGGGCTCGCTATTGCTGAAAGTAAAAAAGATTTAAATAAAATATTATGTTGTTTAGAAAAGGAATTTGAAATTAAAATTTGTAAGAATCCTAAAAATTTTGTTGGTTTAGAAATAAGTAGAGATAACACTGGTATACTTTTGAAGCAGGAAACTTACACCAATAATTTACTTAAAAATTTTAATATGTATGACGCTAAACCTATTTGTACTCCTTGTAATACTGATAAATGTACTGAGACGAAACAGACTTTGCAAATAAATTTTCCATATAGAGAATGTGTAGGTGGATTATTGTATTTATCAACTAGAACTAGACCTGACATATCTCAAGCTGTAAATGAAGCTAGTAAAAAGATAGAAAATCCCAGTAACTATGATATTATTGCGTTGAAAAAGATTTTGAAATATTTAGTCGGTACAAAAGATAAGGGTATAAAATTTAATAAGGATGGTAACATATCCATGTTGAATGCTTATTGTGATTCTGATTATGCAAATGATGTAACTAGTAGACGTAGTACAAGTGGCTATGTAATTATGTTTTCGGGAGGACCTATTTCTTGGTGTTCTAAACAGCAACCAATAGTTGCTCTGTCTTCTACAGAAGCAGAATATATTGCTGCTGCTGATTGTATTAAAGAAACTTTATTCTTGAAATCTTTTTTGACTGAATTATTAAACTTTAAAATTGATATAACATTAAATATAGATAATCAGAGCTCTATTCAATTAATTAAAACAGGTTCTTTTAACAAAAGATCTAAACACATAGATGTTAGGTACTATTTTATTCATGAGCATTATATAAAAGGTAATATTAAAGTAAACTATTGTTCTACAGATCATCAGCTTGCAGATATTCTTACTAAACCTCTAGGAAGAATAAAATTTGAATTTCATTGTAAGAAGTTGTTAACTTAATATATTATAATATGCTAAGAATTAAGATTATACTTTAACTAGGTTTTCGCGTGGGGCGCGCGCTGCTAAAGCAGCGCGCGTGCCTTTCTCTTTCGCAAAAGACAAAATAAATAAATGTTTTTTTTTTCACAATTGTCATTGGTCTTGGAAATTTATTTTTCGATTCAGGGGTCTGTTTGGCTTCAAACTACTACTTTTGGTTTGTCTATTTTTTTGGCATGATTAACAGAATATGAGAGGAAGAGGGAGAGGGTGAGGGAGGGGGTGAGGAAGATGGAGAGGGAGAGGGGGAGGAAGAGGGAGAAGTAGAGGGAGGGAGAGTGAGAGGGAGGAAGAGTGAGAGGGAGGAAGATGGAGAGGGAGGGAGAGGGGGAAGGAGAGGGAGAGAGAGGAAGAGGGAGGGGAGACGGAGAGGTAGCGGGAGAGGGAGGGAGGGGGAAAGGGCGAGGGAAAGGGTAAGAGGGGAGAGGTAGGGAGAGGGGAGGGAAAGGAAGGAGGAGATGTAGCGGGAGAGGGAGGGCAAGGGGGGCAGAAGGAGAAATTGATAGGCGGTACAAAGTTTGCTGGGTCAGCTATTTGATAACTAATAGTAACCCTTAATACTAATAAACGCCTCATACATTGTATTGACATTCAATGGACAAACAATCTGAAATATTCGACACAAAATACATTTGTATGAAAATTAATACTTTTATATGGCAACACTGCAACATTTTTCCTCCGATGTGTACGATCTATAAGTACCAACAACCTCCTGATATATTGTAATGACATACGATTGATGAAATGATTACATAAAAAAGTACATTTGTATGAAAACTTTTATTTTTTGTATGGCAACCCTAAAATATTTTTTCAAAATCATTTACGAACTATTAGAACCTACAATCGCCCCATACATTATAAGGCCATCAAATGAAGACAACCGCCTCAAATATTTGAAAAGAGAAAACATTTGTATGAAAATTATTATTTTTTGTATGGCAACACTGAAAATTTTTTCACCAAAATTCACAAAATGTCAGTACCTACAAATGCCCCATACATTATAGTAGCGAAATATTCAATCCAAAAATAAATATGTATGAAAAATATTATTTTTTGTATGGCAACACTGAAATTTTATTGTTTTCCCAAAACTAATGATTTAATTAAGAAATATCTCCCATACATTTATTATACTCCTGATCTATAGTTTAGGCTCAATTACTCGAAAAGTGAAAAAAATTCTGGACTCCAGTGTTGCCAGTTTATTAAGATGAAAATGGTCAAATGTCATTACGACGACCACTTGAAATGTTTTGGGGAAATATTTTGATTAAAAATATTTTTCCTTCTACTTTTTATGTTTTTGAATAGAAAGTCCAAAAAATTGTATGAACGAAGAAAAGAAAAACCAAACATGGCAACACTTTCGGTCAAGTTACATAACCGCCCCATACACCACGGGGTCCGCCATCTTGTCGAAAAAAATAATATCCCCAAAATATCAAAATTGAGGACACTTTCAAGGGAAAACAAAAAGAATATTGGAAAAAAGTTGAAAAACCACCCCGATGCGACCCCACAAAGTCACCTCTAAAATTTCAAAACTTTAAAGAAATATATCTCGGCGGCCATCTTGTTTTTTGAATTTTTTCTAATTTCATTGTATTAGTCGTCCCAAAATTATTCGAAAATGACACCAATATTGGGTAGGTGCTCACATAAATAAAAAAGTTGACAATCGCCGAGCGGCCGCCATCTTGAATTAACGAACGGTCGGATTTTTCCCATAGTGACCATACGTAGTCAAGCAACTTTTCCATACATCATTATAACCCCTCACCAATACTTTCGGCTGGGCTCTTCGAAATGTGAAAAAACGGGAAAAAAAAATCTAGCTCCCAGTGTTGCCAGTTAATTTAGATGAAAATAGTCAAATGTCATTACGACGACCACTAAAAATTTTTTGGTGAAATTTTTTGATTAAAAATGTTTCTCCTTCTACTTTTCATATTTTTGAATAGAAAGTTCACAAAAATGTATGAACGAAAAAAAAATCAACGTACCCTGGCAATACTTCAGACCAAGACCCACAACCGCCCTATACAAACTGACCCCCTCAAATGTTGCCAACCTAAAAATTTTTTCCTCCAAAGAATGCAATTTTTCGTACATTTTATAAAATGGCCGCCAAGGGGTCCGCCATCTTGGCGAAAAAAAAAATATACCCCAAACGTCAAAATTGGGGATAGATGCAAGGCAACAAAGCAAAAAAATCGCAAAAAAGTTACAAACCCAACGCAATCCGACCCCGCAAAGTCACCTCGAAAATTGAAAAATTTTAAATCAAAATATCTCGGCGGCCATCTTGTTTTTTCAAATTTTTCCAAATTCTTCGTAACACTTTTCCCAACATTAGCCGAAAACGACACCAATCTCGGGTAGCTGCATAATAAAAAAAAAAGTTGGTCATTTCATCTCGGCCGCCATCTTGGATTTTCGAAAAGTCGGATTTTTCCCATAGACAAGGGAGTTAATCAAAAATTCCTGCATACATAATATTCACCCCCCACCACTCCTTCTGGGAGATCAATTCGGGTTTTCATAAAACGAAAAAAAAAATCCAGCAGTCAGTGTTGCCAGTCGACATCGACGAAAATGGTCAAATGTCATAGCGACGACCGCGACACGGTTTCCTGTGTGACATTTGTATCAAAAATCTTGCTCCTTCTACTTTTCATGTTTTTGAATAGAAAGTCAAAAAAAATGTGTGAACGAAGATAAAAAAAATAAAACCTGGCAACACTTTGGGTCAAGTTACACAACCGCCCGGAACAAAGGGACCCGCTCAAATGTTGCCAACCAGAAGAAAAACGCACCCAAAAAATGTCGTTTTTCGTACATTTTTCAAAATGGCTGCCACCGCGTCCGCCATCTTGTTAAAAAAATAAATATCCCCAAAATATCAAAATTGAGGATACTTCCAAGACAACACAAAAAAAATATCAACAAAAAGTTGAAAAACCACCCCGATGCGACCCCTCAAAGTCACCTCTAAAATGGAAAAAATTCAAACCAAAATAACTCGGCGGCCATCTTGTTTTTTAAATTTTTTCTTATTTTTTCGTAACTTCCTCCCTAAACTTTACGAATAACCCCAAAAAAATTTTGCAAAAGGCCATAAACAAAAAAGTTGACAATCGCCGCGCAGCCGCCATCTTGAAAATGGGAAATGTCAGATTTTTCCCGAGGTGTCGGGAGGAGATGGAGAACTTTCGCCATAGACAACAAAATCCCATCTCGCCTCCTTCTGGGAGAACAATTCTATAGTTCACTACGTGGTAAGTCTAGGATTATATATTATAACTAGTAAATGTTGTTTACCACAAAATAGTAAAAATAAATTTAATAAAATAGTTTGTACTGCTACATCGATATAATAACTTTGTAATTGTTAAGTTTCATTTATAGTTAGTATGTTACATTTAAATATGTACTGTTAAATATATATATATATATATGTATGTATATTAATATATATATACATATATATACTATGTATTAATAATAAAATAACTGTTGTTTGTAACAAAGTTAAGGTATTTTTATAAAATTGTTAATTTCATAAAAATAGGAGAAGGTGTTAATATTAAGTACTCTGTGTGTAGAATAAAACTACTCTATGGCAACATTGGCAACACTGTATGAAAAAAATGTAATGGCGTCTTCTTGCTCTCTGATAACGTTCATTGTAAAACTTAAAATAAAATAAAACAGAAATTCTCAACTGCGCACGCTTATTAATAAAATAAAACCCATACACACGCAGAACATAACAGAACAGAATATAACAGAACGCAGCTATAAAAGAGTTATGTCGCGACACAATTCGAGTGTTTGGCTTTAATCACAGCTTCGTTGTCGAGTAACAACATAATTACATTTGAAGGGAGTTGTAGCTGCACTATCGAACGTGGAGATAGATACTCAAAATGAAATTGTAGAATGATATAATATAAAGCAAGGAAAATACAATATTGCCTACAGACAATACAATAACTTATAACAGTTTACAACCCTTTTGGGTCTGCCCTATATGAAAACAAGTGTAATATAATTTGTTTCTTTACGAGCCTTAACCCTATTAACTTGCACATTTTCATGATAGCTATTAACTTTTCCGTTTTTCTCGAATATTATTACCACCGTTTAGCAAAGTATCCCATCAGCTTTTATCAGATGAAGGGACACAAGAAACTCCATCGCTTGTTTTCATTGTTTTCCGCCTCAAATACGAAGTTATCAGCTTCATTTAATTATTTTCCATTTGTCGAGAATACTATTTCATAATACATGCCTTCATAACGTTATGAATCCCTACAATAAGGTTTATATTTGTGCATACATTACAAGGCAGGCAAATGTTGACTTTAGAATACACTTCCCCGACATCCTTACTAAAAGGCGTCTCGTGTAGGGCACTGGAGGGGCAATAAAAACATTTCTACATTTTTCTATTTGCGTCACATTTTTTATCCATTCCATAACACAACCCTCCCTCCCCCCCCTCCCCCCTCCCCCCCGGCCCGCCGCCCCCGGGCCCGCAGCACCGTCACATCCTGCCCCCAGGACGAACCCTTGTTAATAGAACATTTTCAATAAAAATCTGTCCAAGCACATACTCCTTTATCGGTTCTACCGTACAATTTTATTGTGTTTGAACTTGAGTGATTTCTGTTTTTTATTCAGAATCCAAGTGGTATTTTTATTATTTTAGGGACGATCGCAGCGTGCCGCCTGCACAGTGCACACTCCCGGACCCCTCACCATAGTTACCATCTTCATCAGTCGTTGATGTAAACATGACCACTGACCAGCCAATGGATTCAAATTCCTGGATACTTAATAGCATTTGCTGTTGTGCCAATACTATTAATTTTATTATATTTAGTTTCGCCTGAAAATGGCAGTTCGCTTCATTTAGATTTTAGAGGAACTAATTAGTAAAATTGAGTCATTAGACATTACGGAACCAGACGCAATAATCTCGTTTGCTCTTGATCGGCTCTCTGATTAGGAGTTACTCGCAGCTTACACATACCCTTACCATTCCAATCTCTACTTTGTGGATCCGTAAATAACGTTTAAAACTAATTGTCAACCTCCTGTAAAGTATTCGAAGATCGTCCAAGGAATACTCGATCTTATCGCATGGCATTTAAACTTAATATCGAACGGTAAAATTAGCAGTGGTAACTGCAACTTGTAGACACATTTGCAAAATGAAAAGGGTTGTATCGCGATAGCAGCAGGGTCGAATGTAGCTTGAGGATGACCTTTCAGCGTAGGTGGGTAGCGACGAGTAAATTAACAAATATTCGTTTAATCTCCCCCATAAACACCTGCGACTGCAGGTCGGTTGTGGGAAACAAATTAATTAGAAGTTCTATCGGATTTATCCCTCATGTTTATGTGCTCCTGGTACTCCTGGTAGTCCTGGTAGGCGTGCGCTCGGATGATGCTAAATTAATACCTACAGCATACAAAATAATTCCAGTTATTTGCAATGTTGGTTCCAAAACTTCCAAACACATTCCCTCTAAAATACGCATTTTCAACGTGCGTCTATTAAGTTAAAAAATTATAATAGTAAAATACCAAAAAAATATATAATTATCATAGATTGATTCATGCTTTATAGTAATGTGCAGGCACATTTTCATGTTGTATTTTATTTTAGTAAACACAAACAATTGAATTAATCTGTATTTTGGTTTAAATTTCCTTCCCATTTCTTTACCTTTACATTTTCGTATATCGTGTATGTATTTCGATTTATATTTCTTTTTTTTAAGATTTTTTATGGAGGCTGTGTTACATTTCCGATTTTTTGGGCAGATTATTTTAGCGGACGAAGAGCCTGTGCTTTCGTCCGCCAAAACGCTCCCGTAATTTACAATCGATTTCGTAGTTATTTTCTTCAAACATGCATGTTTTTACTTGATGTTTCCATCCTTTATAGCCAGCAGATATTGGCAAGGTCAGGAATTGGCTGTAAGCCTACTTAAAATCAGACTTAGATTGTTTTGCTAATCCAGGCGTTATAACTCTTGATAGAAGACTTCAGACGACTGCAATGGAATGGCGTTTGAAAAGCCGCTCGTCTAGCAATCTTCAATGATCTTTCTACAACATACGGTTCCATAAAGCAGTTTGCCGCGAAATAGTGCGCCGGCTCTATTTGCTTTTTTATTTTAATGCCGTCTTACTTTACTATACCCACATGAATAGATACCATCGTGCACTATTATACGTTTATGTGTTTGTGTGACTCTGTCATAAACATTCCATTATCATTGTGGACACGCGGCTAGACCCAGGCGAAGGACGAACACAGCCAGTCGATAAAGCGAAGTGATTGCGATTCTTTCGCGCGGGTGTCGATAGGATACCCGACACCCATCCGACACCCGACCCACGGAGCCACGGAGCCGGTACATTGCCAGTTACAGTACTGCAACACCCACCAGTCCACTGCAACACTACACGTACAGATAACATTACCGCGACACTACACTACTATCGCAAGCTTTATGGTGCTGACTGTGGTGTGGAGTATCCGCTGTGTTATCAATAACATGATGATTCAGCTCAGCCAGTTGAATACATGTCTTGTGAGCCCCAGTTTATCCTGTCTGCTTTGAAGTGCACTGAGGTGCAAGTACTTGTTTTTCGTAAAGTAATTATGTTTCTTTCTTTATAAAGGCTATATTTTCAACATGCCTGTTCCGTCAAACCAATATTGTAAATATTGTAAATACAAAATTGTAAATATATAACGTATGTCATACAGAATAGAATATAAGAAATATTGAAATTATGTTTTTTCATATTGATAGATAAAAGATAGAATAAGATAATATATCTTACTTTACCCTGTTAACTTATAACAATTACAGGATAATGTTACCTATATAACACAAAAAATAGTTGATTCAATGGAAGCAGACTTACAGCTCCCCAATGCACAATGGAAACACATTGAATGACATTCATCACGCAGAGAATCAATGAAAATATGGCGACGTGGCTCACGTTTTTGTTACTACAATGCCCTTTAATCTTTCCCAAGTACAAAGAGGAACGTTTAATAAAATAGTGTGCGGAGGGTCGGACTGTGAGTCTGGCGACACGTCCCCGTCGCGCGTCAACTCTGCGCTTGCCTTTACAATACTATAAATTAAACTTACTACTTCGAATAAGCACCGACAGAAAATATACGGGGCTTTAGCACGACAAAAGTCGTATACAGACCGTGGCTATAAGCGCGTAATAAATCATCTGAAAATTTCACTAGATTCAAGATTGAACCCACGAACCTACGACCTAAGAACTACCGTCTTCATCGCGGCATCTTCTTTCTATATGACAGTTTCAGATGTAAGTTTTAACCTTAGCGATTGAGTTTGAAATTCTATCGAGTATGTTCCATGAAGAAGCCCTAATCTTCTCCTCTTAAAAATCGTGGTGGAATTTCACGTACTTGGGTTTTATTGCGGAGCGAGCGACGCTGAGGCACTCACTCAGCACTCAGCGCGGCGGGCGCTGCGGTCGGAGCGAACCGCCGGATAGATTGCGTCCTAAAATTGCTGGTCTTGTGGTTTGATGTTCTAAGATGAAAATGAAAATGAAAAATGGGTTGAGAGTTTTAACTTCGTAGTTTTATTCTTTTAACGCAAAAAAAATCAAAATCAAAAATCTTTATTCATACAGGTATCACTGATATACTTATGCACGTAATTTTTTAACTTTCCAGCTTTTCAGAATGGTGCTTTGTCATGAAGGAGAAGAAAAGAAAAATAGAATGGGCTGCTGCCGGGGATGAAGTCACGCTTTTTGTAATATAGAATGTTTTATTATGACAAAGTATAATGGAATCATAAAAATAATTAAATCAGGGAATACTAGTGTGGGGCTACGAGTGTGAATTTTATTATTTCATTATTATTATAACTTCAACAGAAATTGAACAAAAGTTTAAAAATAAGCGTACCTACTTATGATTAATTTCCGTTTAGCGACAGGGAGTGGAAAATGAAGTAAAGAACCTTCTTCGCAGTAGGCGAATTGCTCAGGGATGTATCTACACTGAACAGTCAGGCAAAGCGAGATGCGTGACGTCACGAAACCTATAGCTACTACACCGTGCACGTCGAGACACAAATTATTATATTCTACTCTCGAACGACATCAACGGGAATGGATGGATTAAAAACTTTCATAAAACAAAGGGTATTTATAATAATACTAGGAAATCGCCCTCGCTTCGCTTCTGGAAATATAGTAAAAAAATAAATAATATAGCCTATGTCACCCGGGGATAGTGTAGCTTCCCAACAGTGAAAGAATTTTTCAAATAGGTTCAGTAGTTTCGGAGCCTATTCAATGCAAACAATCAAATCTTTCCTCTTTATAATATTAGTATAGATAAAAAATATTGGGCACTTTGTTTTTAGGGAAGTGTTGTTCATATCGCATTAAAAATTATGTTACTGGAACATAAAAAGATCTAGATTCTTGATTGGTAGTTGCAAAACTTAACGCATAACGCATGACGTAACAGAGAAAGTTTGATTTTACTCCTCAAAAATTTTCATATATGAAAATCGATTGTAACGGAGTTACACTGCAATATGTAGTTTAGCCGAAGGTATCACGTGTTATTTAACTGCAGTGAGGTTGTGCACTCGCTGTTTGTTATTGTAACGTTACTGGCGCATGGCGGCGTCTGAGCTCCACCGCCACCGCCGACTCCGGCAGTCCGGCTCGTGGATCACAGCTCACTCCGCTCAAGTTTTAGTTTAATCTGTAGACAAAGCAAGTTGTTACGCGACGGGAATGTTTACGCACGTCGCGTCGTACTGCGTGCGTCCCGCTCGGCCCGCTCGGCCCGCTCGGCCCGCTCTCCGCTCCGCGTGTGGCGTACGGATGGCACATAATGGGAAACTTTTTTTTAACCAAAAAAGTATAAATGCTTCACAAAGAACGGTTAGGAATTCTTACTAATAACTTAGCAGTCACTCTTAGCTGTAAGAAACTTGAATTTTGCAACTTGTTTTACTTGGGAAAATTCTTATGTCTTATGCTATGTGAAAGAAACTGGTGAATTCCAGGATAGCGTAAACACGACGCATTCAGCACTCCGCACCCCATTCCGCATTCCGCAGTTCGCACTCAGCACTCGGCTACAAATTAGATCGCTAGCCACAACAGCATATCTCTGGTACAGCCGCCGGCATTTCAACCGCTCTGTTCCGCCATGCGCCACAACCCAGCGCCCCGTCGGTTCACATCGCGGTCTAATTATATTTAATTACGAAATTAGGTGCCCTCTCTAATTACAACGGCCCGACGGACAAAAAACTGTTTGTTCAGCACAGAATGTTTTCCGCGACTTTATTCGCATGCAAATTTCTTGTTTCTGCCTGTTTGCACCCCCAACAACTGTTTAGAATTTCAAAAATTTGCATACATAAAAATACATAATTTATTATGCCACAGGAATAAGTACAGTGTAAATATACTTTGTAAATAAATAAATCTTGACACCCACTTTTTGGAACTTATTACTATTTTTTGCAGTATGAAAGTATGACTTGATAGACGTTAATAATTATAATATCATTGTTAATAATTAATAGTCCGTACAGTGTAATTGAGGAAGACGGAAATGAGACGCGATGCTGAACAAACATAAAGTCTTTCATATCATTAAGATAATCTTAAGAACAACTTATACTTACTACAAATTAATCTTCACACCTGTCAACAGTAGCGACTTTCGCGTGTCCCAAAAGAGGACCTTTTACATGTCAGGGTTCGACTTCAATCCTACTTTATGTTACCCAAGTGAAGCTGCAGGGCCACAGGGTTTTACAGCGCATTGACCTAGTAAGTGTTTGTCACCGTTTATTTGACGACACTCACGATGTAATTGGACGGAGATACTGACGCAGACAAGCGATGTGTAAAGTTACGGGGCAGACGGAAGGTCAGCAACAAAACATGATTCCCCCGTTCGCTGTGACGTCCGGTCCGAAGATAGAAAAGATGGATAAATAAAATCGTCAAACTCTAAAGTTAGGAACTATAATTGCCGGTGGTCTCTTGCCGTCAGATGGCCGCCTGCATGTTCCTAAGTGGTTAACATAATGACCCCCGCATAGTTTGATTACCACGTGTTTACCTGACGCTGGTGTGTAGCGACTAGCGAGTGCAATTAATAGAATTATGAACACCTGTGCTAACTATCATACGGGTATACTTACGACAAAGAACAGCATGGCGTTTGTGTCGGCTAGGGCTGCCTCCTTCGTGGTTATTGAAATTGAAACAAATGTAACAGAAATTAAAGTTACTGACATCACTATTTAAAATCTTGTATTTTAATTTAATTCCCGTGGGAAGGAAGATGACAATAATATGGTGATAGTGACAGATGCGATGAATATGTGTTTCATAACGAGCTGGCGATCCACCTGATACTATGACTATCGTCGCCCATGGAGGTCAGCGACACCAAAGCATCACCGATGAGTGACGGTGATCATTTACACGACGACGACACACACGGCGCGCGACGGTGACAACGCGACGGGAACAAGAGTCACCTGATAGACTCCTTCCCGTTGTGTTGTCGGCTCTACACACTCGTTCACCCTGTGGGTGCCGCACGGCACCGACCAACCAACCGAACGCGCGCACACGCACCAACGTCGTGTCGTGTTGTTGCATATCAACATGTGTAATGAGTCGTACACACACCATCACACAGTAATGTTAGGAGAGTGTGTGTTGGTGTGTGCATGCATGGCGGCAGAGCGTCTCCCACGAGGCGGCGCGCGGCGGCATGTGGCGCGCACATGGCGTGACGTCACACACCCGACGTCCACCGAGCAAGGATACCGCTCGAAGTGCTAACTGTATTCTGATAACATGGCAGGGCTCCTGTTACACCCATAGTAATCCAAACGCAATGCCAGTGACCAGTGTTGTATTAGGAAGTATTATATTTGGAGGTATTGGTATTAATACTTCCTTAACTTAAGTCCTTACTCTATCAAAATTCACATTTATAGTAATTATTTCTCAGACAAACCCTGATTGACGACGTTAATCAATCAGGATCTGTCTGGTCAGGTAGCTTTAGTTTCTTTTGCATAATTTTTCACTGTTTCTATTTTTATTGCGCATGCAGTGTTCACATCTAGAAGAATGTTCACAAATGCTGTATAATATGTATGTATTCACTAAGTTTGTAAAGTGCAATGCCCAGTTTTGTAAATCTAATAAAAAAGAAAAGTAAAAACAATGCCAACAGTCGGAGTTTATTTTCGTTTATTTTGTAACGTTCAATCCAGTAGATGCTACAACAGGTGAAGAGAATACATGAAACGACAAATACTCACGACAAAATAAATCTATTGTCCCTTGTTGTAATGTACCCATAGTAAGTAATGTACCCATATGAACCGTATGAAAGGTTAAATATTAGTGTAAATTCGATAGTCTCTGCACGGTAGCCACTGTCCGCGCTCGGTGGACATCCGCCACGCCGCGAGCCGGGCGGCCCATATTCACTTACCGGTTAGGTTTAAGTGCTTCCTATCAGCAGTAGGTAGGTATCAGCCAGCGTGCGAAAGTAAACACGCTGACGTTCAGTACTGCACGTTCATCTGCAGACATTTCAGATGGTAATCTTCAGTTTTAAATAGGCATAAAATTATAATGCCGAATATCACACCATACGAGCCATTAGAAGGACTACTTAGAAGCCCACACTCTGACCAAAGAAGACAACATGACATCAGAAACAAACATGTAGGCAAATGTCTCGGCCGGGTATCAAACCCGGTACCATAGTATAGCAGATACACAGTATAAAGGAAACCATCAGCGACGGTGACCCTTTACCATCAAGTACCCGTCTGCTGACTGCCCTTCAGTCTCTCTGGGACAGGACAGTTGTTTTTGTAGTTTTCATTGTTTTTTGTTTATGTTAATGTCAGTCCCTCTTCATTATTAGTAGCTCCATGCAAGATAGTGCCTTCAAAAAATTCATTATATTGCCATTTTTTTCATATTATGTATAAATAATAGATTCTACTGAGATAATAATGAACATACCTACTTTAAAAGCTTGCCTGTTGCTTGGAGATTTAAAACAGATGTAATTGACTTCTTCAGTAGGAAATTTTGAAAGTTAAAATAATTTAAATGTCAAAGAGAGTTCTTTCTTTCTTCTCTCTATTTAGGTATGTAAGGCACGAATCACAAGAGGGTAAATACTGTGATAATCGCTCAATTCACTGAAGCTTAAAATAAAATGACACATCACTTCACCGCTCTGCTAATGGCACTCGCACAATATCGCCGGAAAGACGCAGAGCGGAGCCGTTTGTGCTTGTCGTCGACGTCGGCTCACAAACGTCTTTTGTCGCGGCCGCCGCCCCCCGCACCCGCCGCCCCTCGCCCCCCGCACCCGCCGCCCCTCGCCCCCGCGCGCCCCCGCGCGCCTCTGCCCGCAGAGAGCTGCCACTCGCGAAAACTTCACGGAAGAAATTGTTTCTTTTCACACGAACACATCCATTTCCCTCAGTTTTGGCGTTCACCGTAAAATTAAATGCTCCGTTTTACGTATTGTTTGAAGTTTTTTGAGTCGGCAGATGGCGGGGATTTCAAAAGGGGTGGGATTGAACGTTAAATGTAGCGAAACGTGTATCGTATTTCCATTTCTAAAGGGGCAACTAAAATTACTGAGTTTTATCGATTGAAGGATAGTGTGTATTTACACACAATACTTCAATAGATACATCAAATAATATTGCCTTTTATTATTAAACCCACTAAGACTAAAGTGTTCAAATTACCTATAATAAATGAAAGCTCTATGAGGTGTTCAAAAATGTATCTATTCGATATGAGTAGATATTTTGTTAACAAATATTAACCCTTAATAAAAATATGTCACGTGTGTAAAGTAACCAGGGTGAAGGCGGTAACGGGGGCGCGCCATCGCCTCGTATTGAGGATGGCTCTACATAATGAAATATCGGAGACATACCAGATGAAAGGAATTAAAATTTTGAATAGAGCCGTCTTATAAAAACATGCGCAGGTGGTTTGCCTGACGAGGAATACATAATTATGATTGTACTATATAAATAATAAATATTTTTCTGGGCTGGTTCTGAACCTGCATACGATTGTACATATTTTTATACACTGAACGTTTCTACCTCGCAAAAACTAGGAAAAGGCTTAAAAGTCGCTTTCCAGTACACGTAAAATCCATTGACATAGTCTATATTGTATTTTTCTGGTTTAAAAATATATAGTTCTTTTTATGCTTATGATCGTTGTTATTTTCATAACAGTTTTTATTCTAAATTATATTGAAAATTGTAACGGTAATGTTCAACGAAACAGTATTCGTATGTACTGACATGAAGTGGGTTGTACAAGTTTCCGAGCTTAAATACAAATTGGTGGCAACTGACAATCGGTTGTTCGTAGAATACGCCGCGCCATCGCGCCACCGTGTCGGCGGCCATTACTGTTAGTTAATAAACGACGTTAGCGTTTGTCAGTTAATATTATTTGAGTTTACAATCGCATCATTGGTGCTCTTGATGGCCTTAATCGTAATGTAACGATGTGACACACAGTTAAGATCATGTTAATATGTATGTAGAATGTACGTGGATGCATAGGAGCTTCAACAGAGAAGATAGATAGAATAGATGGTGATATAAATTAGCGCATTCGTGGAATCCTGTGATTAGTTTGCTTAAGAAGATCTAAAATAGTGCCGGGTTCAGTGTATAAATATTTCGTTAGCGTAGTGTATCGTGTTGCGAAAGAAAATAATCGAGACTTAAGGTAGACAGGCTTATCTGTCATTAACGTCAATTGTCATCTGTCAAGAGTTTCTCCCCGCCACCGCAGTCTCACTATGACCACGATCCATGCAACTGGGTCGAAATATCTGTATTATATAATCTAAAATTTTAACAAAAAGAAAAACCGACTCTACTGGAATCCTTTTCAATAAAAAAAGAATCATCTAAATCGGTTGGCGTGATATTGAGTCATTCGTCCATTCGTCGCGCACATACTTAATGCAAATTTAAGACTTATATTACTCATGGATGCCAGTGTCAGATCTTGCTCTTTAAGTGGGACCACATGACAAGCACCAGCTTTCAATTAAAAACATAATCATCCAAATCGGTTGACCCAGTCGAAAGTTCTGAGGTAACAAACATAAAAAAACCTCCTCCTTTTTTTGAAGTTGGTTAAAAATACGAATCGTTCATTTAAAATGACCATTCATGTTCACGCAGTCTCTTTATTGATGACAAATATATTGTCAAGTTCTTTGTCAATTGACATGATGAAAACACAAGTTGTAAAGTATATTGACATCTAAAAGTAGTGATCAAGTGTCACGACGTAATATCTACAGCGACAGTACTGTTGTTGCACTTGTCTTCGCCGAATTCGAGAGAAAACGAAACATTTTTGGCGAACGTTCGCCGAACTCCGATAATGTGAGACTGTAAGTCTACAGTTTTCTTGATTCGCTCTAGCTAGTTACTAAACTCAAACACCAAACTAATGTATAATAATATGTAAAACAAGTAAATGTAGATGATTATATCAATTTCAAACGTGCGTTTTGCTATTCCAGATTTGGCTTGATGCGTTATCAAAAAGAAAACATACATTATGTAAAATAGAAAACGTGCCTTTTGTGAGCGCTTTAGCCAACTCGTTGTTTTGTATTTTCTTCTTTACTTTGCATCAAAATGCAAAATCAAAATGCGCCATCCATACTGACTGATAGTTCATGGTGTGTGTGTAGTAAACTTTGAGAGGGAATGGCTGCAGCGCTGTGTATTTCCGAGCGGCTTTGTACAAGACAAATGACGCGTATCCTCGGATCATTTGACGCGAGACGGCCTCTTGTCGCATATAAAATGTGAGAGCGGAGCCGGGCGTTGCCGCGTTGTCTGCAGTAAGTATCTTATCACGGCTTGTCAGTTAAGCTTATCCTCGCTCCGGGTGACAGGTTTTTGCCCAAAGTAAACCTCGCTTAGGACATCGTTGACGAATTTCTGGACTCCGACCAGCTGAGATTATTTTGTGTATCGCTAAGGGCTATGTTATTTGATTCAAATCTGAAGCTTGTATGTTCATTTCTTTCTGCTCCTACTACAATAAAAAAGCATAGTAAGAAGGAATCTTGATAAATAAATATATCCCACCAAAAACATAAATGTGAAAAAGGAGAGCCAAGTTCAATACAAAAATTATGCTTGGCTATGGGCTTCGCCGCAAAAAGAATGGAGATCTAAATGAGTGCCAAGTTCTGTGCAAAATCTAAATATGTATTTATAGGAAAAAAATAACATTATGAACAAGTATTAAACTCTATTTCTTTGCTTTATTGGATACCTATAACAATTGCTGTTATTTAAAAAAGTGAGATCTTAAAGTAGGTTAGATTTGACTTGGCCAGTTTTTATCAGACTGACTTTTATGACTGATGTAATGAAAACTGGCCAAGTCAAATCTAACCTACTTTAAGATCTCACTTTTTTAAATAACAGCAATTGTTATAGGTATCCAATAAAGCAAAGAAATAGAGTTCATAATTTTCACGATGAGAATAAGAGATAATGAATACAGGACGTAGGAACTTGACGTGTCCGGACCGGATCACTGGGACTACTCCCGCCACTGAACAAATTAAAAAGTTTCTTTGGTTCTGTTTTCAAAACTTGGTTGGCTTGGTTGGCTGGTGGTTTTATTTTTTAACGCTGAGGCAGTCCACTCATATTTTTATTGATGGCCGAATCCAACATCAGATTATTTGTTAAATGTTTTATAACCTGAGAATCTAACATCGTGAAATTGAATCGTCACTTTTGTTTCCATATAATTACCATAATATGTTCGCGCCAGTAAGGCGATTTCTAAATCCACCCTCAAACATATTAATAACGCGTTTAATCTGCGCGTACGCTTGTTAACCAGTCCATACCTGGCTATCGGGCTGACCGCTTGCTCTGTGCCCATCCGCGCCGCTGATCTTCCACCATCGTGGAAACTCTTTCTTTCTACCGCTTAATACCGCTTCCATACAGTCCACTTATATCGAAGGCCGTGTGTGTATGTATGTTGGATACAGTTTGGACGAACCAACAAGAAGACAAGTCGCGTGAAGAATTCTTCGTCAGCACCACCCAACTTGAAGTAAAGTAGACGTTGAGAAGAGAAGTTGAAGTAAGTCTAGACTGGTCTAGTATTATGTGCACGCACGGAATCCCGCTTTAGGTCGCGTACTGTACTATTGCTGTACGGACGCGCCAACATTATTCAATGGCCAGTAACATTCATAGCCCAAGCAAAGGCAACCCTGTGAAAACAAAAACGAGAGTCGAACACTGAGTGGCCGAAGGATGGACGATTGTGTTTCCATAATCCGCCTGGATGGTTGAGCTGCCCGTAGATACATTTATTGATTTCGGCTCATCTGGCCACTGCCGCCACGGACGCCGCCGCCACCGCCGCTATCGCCCGAGCCGCCGGGCGAAGCCTCTGAAAGGCTCTTATGGCCGACCGGTCAGCAGCCTCATTTAGCGTGTTCTGTAAGGCTTTATTAATTACCATCGGATTTTAATGCAGCGGACGTTTTAATTAATGATTTCAGAGCTCTCGAACGAGACTCTCGTTAAGCTTAACGAGGTTCTTTCGCAAATATGTAAAAGTAAATTACAGTATATTGAGGCTCCAGTTACCAGAAATCAGCCGCTACTTACAGTAATAAGGCGTGGTCGGACCGGTTAGTTGTTTGTGCCGAAATTTCCAATTACAATGAAGCCCCATACCTCTTTACAGTAATTAACCTACCGTGACAAATATTATGGCGTCATCTTGTGTGGATTGATGGAGAGTCAACGGTATCCTGCTACGGCATTGTAACTTAGAAATAAATTTCTATGAGTGATCAGACTCTCAATCGAAATACACTTTACTTATTTATTTTAAAAGTTGCACCAACAAAATGAACACTTAATATTTTCATTCACAACATGATTACAATCAAGTGTTATTTCAATGACAGGTACAAACATTTCTTGGTATGTACCTACATTACACTTGTCCAATACCACATTATCTACCGTCTGATGCAGAGCGTTGTCTGTCGAGCAATGAGCAGGAGCATGGATATATTTGTAACTGCATTCGGTGCCTAGTTGCTTATTGAACTTATACCTACATGAAACGGTCTATCCTAACTAAAGTAAGATAATAATGTAATGTACGTTGTGTCTTTCGATTTGAATATATCAATGAAACTAATTTGCAAAGCTGGAAAATTGTTCCACATACAGCAGTTAGCGTTGCAATCAGATAAATTGAATCAATTTCATTTCATAAGGAAAACATCGTGAGGAAACCTGCACACTGCAGCACTGGAGAGTTCTCCATAAAGTTCTCAAAGGTGTGTGAAGTCTACCAATCCGCACTTGGCCAGCGTGGTAGACTATGGCCTGTACCCTTCACATTGTGAGAGGAGACCCCGAGCCCAGCAGTGGGACGATTATGGGTTGTTGCTTTGCTTTTTGCATTTCATAAGGTATTCAAGGTTCAGTCAAAACAACAATAAAACTAGTTAGTGAGGATGGATGTGTGTTTTTTACTTTTCAAGGAAAGCTACTGAACGGATTCTCATGAAATATAGCGAACAGATAGATCATGAATATCATGTAGAGTAGCGCGGACTGAGCGCTAGTGCATATAAATGTTGAAGCGGGTCCCACGCGGCCACGCAGCGCGGCGAGAACCATGCCACAGAGAGCAGCTCCCGCCGAGCCTCGACACACCAGATACACCCGATACACCTGACAGTATACAGTATACAGTATACACGTATCTTCAGGCCGGATACAGTGATTAATGTAGCGCGAGGCGTGCTTTCAGCGATGTAATCTTACGGTTCGATAATGGCTGGGATACAACAAAGAGAGGACAATTCACGTGCGCGCCAAGCCGCCACGGCCGCTGACACACAAGTCTTGAGTTTCACCGGTCGGTTTGTCCGGGCTGGGGCTGGGGCTGGGGCCGTGGTATCCACTATGGATACATCTCCCCGGAATGTAGTCTCCAAGTTTACAGATACCATCATAATATTAGAACGCGGCGGTGACACCACATGCTGTCGAGCTGTTACTGGAATTTTTCATACCTTTTGTCATCATGTTCTAAGAATGTTAGTTGTAAAAATGCATGTAGTCCTACAGATCCTGGAGTTTAAACTGTAGTAATAATATAATTGTAAGTTAACTCAACAACTCAAATTCGCAAACTTCATTCAACGGAATGAAATTTATTCAAAGTTGGCTTTATCTAAGTCTACTTGAGTAAAGTGCGGATGCGTCAAAATGGCGTAATAAAAGGTAGATTATTTTAACTTCAAAAAAGAAAAATACTTTATAACAAAAGACAACAGAAACGCGAGCGAGCGCGACCGCGGCGGAGTGCGTGGCAATGACATGTGCTAAAGATATGCCAAGAACCATGAGCCACGAGCCACGAGCGTATGTACGAGGTGGTTTCACGGTGTTACCCCGGCGCGGTGCCGCGGTGGGCCGCAGAACAATATGTTGTACATCGCTTTTGTTTTATACTGCTAGAGTACAGGGGGAGAAATATAAATTATATGATATGGAAGCAGTTCAGAAACTGCAGAATCCGAGTTCGCACTGAACAAGGCAGCACGCGAATGGACCGTGGCAACGTTCATGGTGACGCGATATCTCATATTTTGCGATCCCATCAATATTTCATTCACTCTTAACGATCTCCGTTCATAATGATGTCCAACCTAGCCTTGTCTACCCCCATAGATATTAGCAACACCAATAGCGTCAATATAGGTGACGAAAGACACATTTTTGTGGAAATTAACACAAAGCAGTTAAAAATCGCAGCGAGAGTATTCACACGTACACGTACACGCTAAAGCTACGGCTACACGTGACATGACAGAATCCATATACACGAGAAAAAACGTTAATTCTCAGCCCCATTACTACGTAGACATAAAAAGCGCCGATATCGCAAAAAGGGCTATTCTGAGTAATGATAACCCTTTTAGTAGAGTACAGGAGGTGTAGGGAATTGTCAACATTAACGCTAAATGATGCGAATCGTGTATAAAAGCAAAATTGCGGCAATTAAACCCTCTCGCGCCGCGCCGCGCCTAAATACAGGTTTATGGCGCGATTTGTACCCGACGAGACAGCTCTCCCCGCCCGACGCCGCGCGCCGGCCTGTACTCTGTCTACAGGCCTGGGTACATTCTCTTTGATATTACCTATAATAAAACCTCTTATCAAATCTTGTTCGGGTATTGTGATACTTTCATAAATAAAGAACATTCACATAATCACAGCCTCGTTGTAAAGAAGGCGGGGACATAAAATGTGACATCGCAAACATGAGAAAGAAGAAACAAGGATACTTACTATGTGTACAGGACTCAGGTTATCAGGTCGGTACTTGAAGTGAACTCAATCAGAATTGTAAGGCTGCTACTCTGGAAAGATAGAAAGGAATGTAGCAAGCGCTTATTACCTACATCCAACGAAAAGAGTGTCAGCCACTTGGCCGGGATCAATGGTAGCTAATATTTCAAATTAGTTGGTGACATATCCTTCATTGAAATTCATTTCTTCTTCTTCTTTCTCATTTTTTATTTGACGCTCTGTCTGACCACCCGGGCACACGCACACCAACTAGTAATATTTTTGTGCCGCAAAACAAACCAAATTATCCCCCATTACAACATTTTCATAAGCAATAACGATTTGAAATGTTCCGTTGAGAGAGCTAACTTAATTTTTGTAAACTCATTACTCCAAAAGAGATTGAAAACAACATCTTTCGACAAACAGTAATTACAGCTTCACGGAGTCTGCTAATTTGCAAAAAGAATGACAAAAAAGTCAAACTTTTCTCATAAACATTAAGTACCTATTATCAGTATTGTTTGAGAGAACGCCAGAGAACGCTAGTGGCGGCGGCGACGGCTTAGAGACAAAAGCCATCGTGCTGCAGGTACAATAAACAACTTCTTATTACTTTTCTCAACCACTTATAAACCCGGCGGCGTCATTATGGTGCTTAAATATTTTTTTTTGTATACTTAAGTAAATGGATCAGATCTTCCTCTTGTCTGAGGGCGCCTCGGCCCGGGAGGCCCAGACTCCAGCTGCAAGGAAAGTCATTCATTCATCCATCCATTCATCAGCCCTTAGAGGTCCACTGCTTGACATAGGCCTAACCTAACCTAACTTGCGCCACTCTGACCGGTCCTGAGCCTTCTGAACCCAGCGGATGTCCGCTGTCTTCTTCAGGTAATCGTAGCATGCTTTTGATTTTGATTACCGACATGTCCATTCTCCACATGGTTCATTTCAATAATAGCGTTTTTCTTACTTAGTATTTGTGCTTAAGTATTTTTATGTAATATTATTACTCTAAGATTTTTATAGTTAAGCATGGTTCAAAACGAGTAAAAAGACTGAATAAAATTTAATTCGGAGAGATCTTTCTTTGTTTTAAGAATTAATTTGTTAAATGAAGAGGTGCCTACTATTGTTTACCATAATAATAATACTCTTACTTGATTAGGTATAGCTAAGCAAAAATATCTCCTGGAAGGCGTGCAAGACATCATCGTGGTCTAATCGCCACCGCCACGTAAGCGTACACAAAGGGCTATAAATAACGCCCTACTTAGGTTATGAATCGCGTTTATATGCCGGTGGTTCCTTTATTTTGCTATCTTTTATCTATCTCCGGTGAGTCCGGACTCCGGCTGCAGATCGAGCCAACCAACAGCGGAGATAACGCGAGCGTCTTGCTGCTGGCGGGCGCCCGCTGTTGTCAGATATGAGGATCGAGGTCACGCTCACATTGGGACATTACTGCAGCGAAGCATATCGCCTTGCGAAAACTCTAACTGGCCCAAATAATTTTATTTTACATACGTTAAAGCTCTCAGATTGATATTGTCGTACGGCTCGTGTTTCAAGCTCTCTTGGTAATGCCACAAAATAAAATAGCGGCGCAACATTAATTACGCCAATTACTGAAATATTATGTAGATCGCAGACGGAGATCAACCAGGAGACTGAAAAGATATAGGTAATTACACAGTATATCAATTTATTATTCAGTAAAAAATGTGCAGTGCCTTTATTGCGTCTCGTCGGTGCGTGCAGCAGGCTTAAGTTGAGCTGTCGTTGTGCAATAGTGACAATTGTATTGTTTGGTGCTCCCCGCGGCGCGTGGTGACACGACACGGCGCGACACAACACGGTACGGGACGGCACGGCACGGCACGGCACACGGTGCACCGGGGCGCCCCCGTGCGACTGCTCGCCACAATGTTTATGAAATCACTCGCACTGCACAGGTATTGTTCCGTCGCTGAAGCAATAGCTGCACAGTTCGCTCGGGCCTCGGGTCGGGCCTCGGGGTGCTTGCTGTAGATTGCGTCGCATCTCTCGTGACGAGTGACGTGTGAATACATACTAATAATATGATATTAGTAGCAAAGCAACGGTTTGTTTATTAATCTGGTAGCAGCCACTGCAGTTTAAGCATTTATTCTTAACTCCTGAATAAAAGATAAAATTCATAAATATAACATTCATTTTTGAAAATGTATTTTACGTAACACACAGTGGAATATGACACAATAATGATCAAAAAACCCATTTTGAGCTTTAGCTATTCGCTAAAACATGCTTATGTTTTAGGCATGCTCATCATTCAGCATGACGACCACAAACTAACTTATAACTACAAAACTATCATCTGTGCAATAAACACTTGCACTAGGTATGTCATGCATGTCGGCAGCGCAATGCACAATGTAATGAGCTACTGTCAGCGCCACGAGATACTTCTCAGCGCAACATTGTAAGGTCCCCAGTGTATCGGTAGTAACTAGATCTGATGCCACACGTGACACGACAGATATGCTTGTAGATCACTGACTGATTGCACCTTTACACGCAAAGCAGGGGCAAAGTAGAAAAATATGTTGTTTTTGGTCCAATCTGTCTCTCGTTATTGTTCTGTGGGACACTAAAACAGTTCTCCTTCAAATATAATTAATAGTCAGTAGTGAAAGCTGTCAGCGCGGCTACTGCGGGGTGCAGCAGGTGTACAGCGCCCCCTGCACGTCACAGGACATGAGCCCTAACACCCTCCCTGCTCCCACCGGCATCGCGGCACCGCTCTGCTTATTGTGCAGTTCGTTCCGTTCACGCCATTCATTTTCACATTTTCAATAACATGCTACTTATCACATTTTTACAATTTCCAAAGGGGACGGATCCTGACGAGGAACGGGACTACGGGCCGACGTGAAAGGGCGTCCGCGGTTGGGGGCGAAGGGCGAGGGGCGAGGGGCGAGGGGCTGGGGGCGACAGCAATCACTGTAATGGTTATTAGATCTGATAACACCTCAAAGAGATGTTTTAGGGCCTTTGAAACATTAGATTATATCGACGATATTTTATAGTCGCTCCCCGATTTGGATTTTATACCGGGAATACCCAATTCCGTCCATAATCTGAGATTCGGGAATTTTAGACAGGAATTTTTCTGGCTCGTTCAGGGTTGTCCCTCGCACTGTAGACGGATTAATTATTTAACCGGGAGGAAGACAAGAATGTCGTCGGGCGCGGCCTCTCCAGACATTAGCATCGACATCAAACGAACGCACATAAATCTACTATCTCCAAATATTGAGAAATTAATAAATTAACTTCACTTGACTACTGAATATAACTTATACATTTTTAGAATAAATTAGTTTATAGCCGTTCTTGCTAAAATATTATTTTAAATTAGAATTCTTAGTATTTCTTGTTTGAATCAAAATATAGGGTTCTTTGTGTGTCAGTATTACGGACAGAAACATGTCAGTAATGGGGGAGAATAATCTGCAACATCGTAAATAATCCTAATAAAATAATACTTACGAAGGGGCTGGATAAAAGATATTGGATTGTGGTTTCTACACAGTCCATTATAAGTATCTTACTTACTAAAATAATCCATTTCATATTATACTTTAAAGAGCGTTTTGAAGTGTGTGTGCGTGATATTGTGATCGACAGAATACAAGACATCAGGGAGGGCATCTAGCACTGATGCTACTTCAACTTCTGTTATGACGTAAGTCAGTTGTCTGTGCCGGAAGGTGCGGGTCTCATTGACTGACCGACTGACTGTATGGTCAATAAGAATAGGGCCATCTGTGTCTGTCAATAAATTGGAACGGCATTTAATACGTATAATGCTCCCCGTAATATATCGGTATTAGTAGTAATTCACAGTAATACGAGAACACATTTACGTTTTATGTTATATCCGTTGATCCAACGCATTTCGCGAATTATTGCCGCCGCGGCGCTGTTACCGACAATAGTATTAACATTTGAATAAAAAATATCTTGCAATAAGCAACATTAACAACAATAAGCACAATACGTTTGCAGTTCTCCCCCCCCCCCCCCCCGCCACCCGGCAAAATCACTAAGGGATGAATTATGCTACACCACCGTGCTGGACACGAGCCGTGCCCCGCACGAGGCACGGACGAGGCATGGATTTAAAACTTCAAAAGTAATAATACTTCAATGGTTGAAATTGATTTTAATAGCATGAAATGAAACTTACAACGCCATCTAGTATCTCTTATTAGAACTAAATGTAACTTAATCGGTAATCCGTGAACTTAATCATTAATTAATTATAATTTGGTGTCTTCTGGTCGAATGAATATTTTAGCAATTTGTTCCTGTTCACTTCCCGTTAATGTAATTGTAGTTTGCTGTTCGCTACTACTGATGCTCTGCGCATTATGTGCGCCGCGCGCCGGCCCTAAGGTCTAAAACACGAATTTGAAATTATGTCGATGGAACTGGAAGGCATCAAAAGTTTTTTTGGCCACTTCCGTGAATGCATTTATCATTGGATAGCATTCGCAAAACATTTGGACGGTTCAAGTTCGTTTAAGTTAAAGTTCGCTACAAATTGTGGACGACTCCTCTACTCACTGTACATTACTACGGACAATCGGTACTGAATATCTGGAGCTTAAAAGATAAATGATTTAAAATAAATGAGTAAAAACGAAAAATAACTGATAATTAAGTGTATAATGCATTCATTAAGTGACGGGCGCGCGTCGCTGTCGGTAGTCAGTAGTCAGTAGTCAGTAGTCAGTACTGTCGCAGAACGACGAGAAGCGAACATTGGCAACATATTGGCAACGGAGGTAATTATAAAATTACCGAGTAAAAGTAAATTCCCGTTGATCACGCGGGCGAATGTAAGGCGCGTCAATTATAATTATTTGCTATGAAAGTAATTTACAATTATAATTATACGTGTTGTAGTGAAATACCCGATGCATGCTGGCTGGGCGGCCGCTGCCTGGCGCACACCGCGCCTTTCACAAGAGATCCTAATTAGAATATCAACTGTAAAAGAACTGAAGCTGAAACAATTACTGAAGCTTTAAAGGTCGCTAGGGCCAACTGCAACTGATCATTCGAAAAAAATACCCAGTGAAGTAGAATGGCAAATCATGACATAGTTGAACATTCAAGCACAAAAATAATAACTATTAAATATATAAATATAAAAGAGTTGTTGTAATAGTTAGCAAGGCACGCTAAGGTAGCCGGATAGAGTCAGAGAGCCTGAAGGTCTCAAATGATTGTTCAGTAATTTCAGTGGAGCTTCGACTCAAGGATGCATGAAGTATTTGGTAATCGGAAACCTATTCTTTGTATTAAAAACATTTTTACGGCTTGGAGCGCATGTGTAGCCGCGTGGTTACATCGCGTATGTATCTTACAAGGTGCGTCCCGACGGCGGCCGCTCGATGAGATTTATGATAATTGCGCGATGGTCGCGGCGCGGGCGGCCCACGGCGCGGTGCGGGCCTACAGCATTCGATTATAACCGCCGCTATTGGCCACCGCCGACCGCGTGCTGGCTGCTGCCGAACCCTGCAGATAACATCGCAATGGCGATGGCGGATGGCGGCCGGTCACGCGCTCAGTTGCTTACACCCTGGTAATAACATCTCATACCAGCCTGCAGCCAACCACTGCTCATTAAATTCTACGTAAGCTCCTCAGATATTATAATTACTATTTCATCAAAAACATAAGTGAAATGAGAGCCAAGTTCAAAAATAAACTTGATAAGTGCGAGTTAAACTCGCTTGGAGAAGGTTCCGTACGTTGATTATGTGTTTACCGTTATTTTCCTCTTTTATTTATTTTTGCAGTTTTTTTAAGACCATAGACTTCTTATAGGTTTTCCTGTAATAATTTAAGTAAATAACTATTCTCTGTATTTTTTCAAAATCCTAGCGTCGGTAGTTTCGGAGATAAGGGGGGAAAATGGTCAATTTTTGGCTTTAATTTTTATTCTTTCTTTAATCATTTTAAAACTATCCATTGTAGAACTATAACAAAAATATATTTCAAATCCTTACTATGTTTTGGTTTATTGTACCTAAGTATCGATAGGTATAGTCGATGAGTCAGCGTTTCATCTACTTGAAATACAAAGAGCTACAAATAAAATCATTGTATTTATTTTCGCCCTGCTTCCTGGGACCACCAAATCTATACACTATGTAGACAGCCAGACAGTCTAGACTCTAGAGTCTAGCTAGATACTAGACCGTGACGAACCACAGCTACAGATATACGCGACAAGCGAACTGAGGGAAACTACAAATAAAATCATTGGACTCGCGTCCAGGTCAAAACTTACATATACTAATCCAGTCTGAACTTATCCCTCCAGAAAAATATTCTTTGTTCGTCTATTTATTTTATCTATGTTACCGTCCAAAACTTCTATCGTTAAACGTTGGGTGTGGGACAGAAGAGAGAATAGTGAAGAGGGTCAATGAGATTGAGAGTTGTACAATAGAGGCGGCGGCGGCGGCGCGGGTCGCGGTGTCAATATACGAATAGTGTTCCACATTAAGGACGTGATGTATCCAAATCAGATGCGTTCGTCATCAATCAAGTTGAATCGCTCCGCTCCACTAACTTCTTGAGGCGAATGCACACGTCATCTTAAAATTAATGACGACCCCATAAGGAAGTTGGTAAATACAGGTACCCTTCCTACTTAGGGTTATCAAGTTCGAATTCTGCCCATTCTCACTTCGTGGCTGATTGTTAATAAGCAAGGAAACGTAAATTTTATTTATATTATTTTTCGCTGAAATTATAAAACCTAATAAGAACTTAAAAAAAATTGGCTGCCTGTAAAGTCGGTTTACGGACAATGGTTTTACGTGATAACGTCTATTTCGTAGAAGAATAATTTATGATATAAATAATGTAATGTTAGAACGTAATGGAAGCCCTACGCACGGAGCCGCGGTGCTACTCGCCAGTTGTGTCAGCTTGAACATGGCTTGACGCGCCACCGCGACCCGCGTATCTAGCTAGATTATAATATTAAATTTCATACTAACTATACGATTTTAAACATATTTGAGTTGAAAATTTGGTTTAAATCGTTTTAAATATCAGGAGCTGCGCGACATCTGTGATTTTCTTGACTACAACTAAAGTCCGAGTCGATGTACTGTGTAAAGTTCTTTCAAGTAGTTCATACCTATAAACAGAGATGACGCTATTGTAGATTTTCTTCCAAGCGGACCGATTACGCTTGAGTGGGAGAGAGACAGCCGGTCTAGCGTGCCTCTCTCTCTAATGCTGCGCGCGCTTCCGTGACGTTACTCGGTTTTCGTGAATGCCTCTCAGGCTCATCGTCTTTATAAACGTTATCACGTTAACATTAACGCTAACTTAAATTCAAAAGCTGAAGAAAGATGCCCACCTGTAGCTGCGTGTTGGCTATGGCTGCCCGGCTGACTGATACAGTCACGGAATACAGGTCTCTGTATTCCGTGGATACAGTTGCATGAGGCGCGGGCGCGGGCGTGCTGAACTCGTACATACTGCGGATACAATAGACACAACACGCCGGCTGAGAACCAACCCTCCACTCGACTGCACTACCAACCACAGAACATCTAATCTGTGGTACTAACGGTACCTAGCTATATTTTGTAGGCATATCATTCATCAGTATAACGCCTACCTTCCTAGCGCTCTATACTATACCTATTCCTAACGCTCTATATCCTAACGCTCTCCCTTCTTACCCTTCATTATGGATATGAAATAATGTAAGTTATTTCAAATCGCGAACCTGTGAATACCTCACTAATAGCGCTCTCTCGTACTGTACGTGCAGAATATTACGAATTTCCTTTTGAAACTAAGTCTTGATTATACAGCAACTGGAGATCGCAGGGGGCGCGGGGGGCACGGGGGGCACGGGGGGCGTAGGGGGGGGGCAGGCAGGCTCCATGTAACATACTTAGCGTAACAGAGATGTTTGCACCGCGCGCTCGAAAAGCTGAACTTAATACACTATCATTTAGGATTAGCCAAGAAGTTTTATACGTTTTAGTTATCTCACAAATACTAAGTGACTCTGTAACGGAACCAACTTCTACTCTATGGGTCTTGAAATTTTTTTTCTAGCATATTATTATTTTATTATTCCTTTATACAGTAATGTATTTGTGTGACATTAATTTTGTAAAATGGATCCACTGTCAGTTACAATCACGTTACAAACCAGAGCAAGATGAGTTACTTTAGGAGTTTAGGACTAAAGTTGAATAAACTTAACACTGAACACTGAACAGTGTCTTTCAGTCATTACATTCGACACTGGACTGGACAAATATTAATCTATGGGACTGGAAGTGCCAATATAGGCCGTGGTGGCCGCGGCGTGCTCATCGAGCCTCCCCCCCTCCCCCTCCCCCTCCTCCATCGGCGATGGCTGCAACCGCAGCTGTTTTAGGCTTTCAATAACTTCTGTAAATATGAAATTGGAGTTTGTGTAACAAAATATTATTTGATTGCTTTCACGACGATGACATAATTTACATAATGTTCATGTTAATTTGCAAACAATGCAAGTTGTTTTAATTACTAATCAATTCCAATGTACTTAACTAGTTGCTACCTACAACTGGTGACAGAACGGTCACTGCTACGGCCTAAAGACCGAGCAATTCGCAGCCTTTCCTTCTCACCGAAATGCAAAAGTTTTACCAGAATGCCTTTTCTCTGTCCGCGTGTAACTGAAATGGCCGAAGTGCTTAGTGCATGTCTATTCGAAAAATGCTGTGACCATCGAACCCAAAAGTTCAACATGACACAGACAAATTCATTACATATTTGAGCTTTCGGATTACAGACCGTACCTAGCTGCTAGACTATGGTACTGCGGTAGGAAAGTGTCCCGCTCTCCCGTGGCGGGACTGGCGGGCGGTGCGGTGTGCGCCGGCTTTAATTAGCGGAGATTACCATCTGCAGCTGAGCAGTAACCAGCCGCCGTGCCTCCACTGCTCGTAGCTACCACAAGATTATGCTAGTCAAATAATACTTTACGACGGTAGCGCAATGGCGTGTTTTATTCCACTATGAAGAAAACACCTCAAATGTTTCACTGTAAAGTTTGTAAGTGCTCACAACCGCAACCGCGGCCGCTTTGCAGAGGAACAAGTTTAGAACACATCAGCCGACTTTGCGATAACTTAGTTCGATGGTCACTCCTCCTGGCTCTTAAAACCGACTGCTAACCAGACAACTCGCGTTGGATAGTGGTGGATTTGAATTTGCAGTCAGGATGGTCTTCGCTCACAATACCTACACTAATAAAATTAATCTGATTGAAAAGGTTATATGTACTTACCTAAACATTTCACGGTTGATGAACGTCATATCATAAGCCGTGTTAGTTAGTTAGTACCTAAATTAAGAATACCAAGGTACCACCAGTGTCCAACGACTTGCATTCATCCAATTCGGTTAGATATACGAGGGGCGGCTGAAAAGTTCTGAGCCTAAGGTACTTGCAGTCGTACTATTTACTCATCCGGTGGGTCACTACTTGAACGACATCTGACTACTATATAAGCGAAGTTTCACGTCATTAGCTTCATTACGCTTTGAGTAATTAAACCGTGAACATCATCATGTCTGAGTCATCGCTGCACTTAACGAAGTTTGAGTATCGCGCCGTCATTAAATTCCTCGTAAAAAAGGGGAAAACCACAAAAGAAATTTTCGAAAAAACTTCTAGTGTATACTGGGAACCTGGACCGTCGTAAACCACGGTTAAACGATGAACACGCCTATTACAACAAGGCAGAGAGACTCTGGAAGATGACCCCCGCTCGGGTCAGCCGAACACCGCAGTCACTGATGAAAACATCGAAAAAGTAAAAAAAATTGTACTGGACGATCCTCGAATAAAATTGTGGCAGATAGTAGGAGAGCTGGGCGTCAGTAAGAAACGAGTTGGAGACATTAAGCACAATCATTTGCATATGAATAAAGTCAGTGCGCGTTTAGTGCCAAAAATGCTCACGCCACTTGACAAGCAGCGGCGCGTTGAAACTTCCGAAGAATTTTTAGACTTGTGCAAGGATAATTTGGAAGAAATTTTAACTCGTATTATCACCGTTGATGAAACGTGAATCCGACTATATGATCCAGAATCAAAACAGGAGTCAATACAGTGAATAGAGAAGGGGAAAAGCCGCCAAAGAAGTTCAAGGTGGAAAAATCGGCTTCCAAACTCATGGCCACCATTTTTTGGGATTGCGAAGGAGTTTTGCTCATAGATTACCTTCCAAAAAAAACTACAATGAATGCGGAGTATTATGCTGGGCTTTTAAAAAAAGTTCGCGAAGCCATTGTCGAAAAAAGAAGAGGCAAAATCAACCAAGGAATTTTGTTTTTGCAAGACAACGCACCGGTTCACACGGCGCGCATTGCGAGGCAAGCCTTGCGAGAATGTGGCTTCAATGAAGTGAACCACCCTTCCTATAGTCCAGATCTGTCGCCTAGCGATTATTTTTTAGTTAAAAATTTGAAAAAAGACCTACGGGGACGAAGATTTGGGGATGATGAAGAGATGAAGGCGGCCGTTAATGAACATTTTCTAGCCAAAGACGCGGGTTAGTTTTTATCAGGGATACATGCCCTCTATAAAAGATGTCAAAGGTGCATTGAAGTCCAGTGGGGCTATATTGAAAAATAAATTTTATTTAGATTTTTATCTAGACTTTTAGTGCCCTAGGCTCAGAACTTTTCAGCCGCCCCTCGTACCTTTCATACAGAACTCAACTATTAATTAATTATGATAACGTGTGTTGTGTCGTAGTGGCATCAATGTTGTCGATGAAGCATGGTGTAGGTACCGGGTGTACGTTCTTTCAATACTGTATTAGTTCAGCACAGGCCCCTCGGAGACAGTTTAAATTGCCCAATTAAAAATGAATTACGTAATTTCGGGTAAAGATCAGCTTCTGAAGTCGACGATGTTCTTTCACGATTGTGATGGCTTTGGATGTGTAATATAATGTGAGTGTCGGCAGTTCGTGTTTAATTTACTTTTCTGTTTATTTCTTGTTTGCTTTGTTCGTAACTATTAAAACTTACATTTACCAGCAAGCGGCGGCGCGGCGGCGCGGCGGCGGCGGCAGATCGGGAGGAGAATTAAATTAATCACCCCGGGTATTTGTCAGGATTATAATTTTCGTCACATGTTCTATTCAAAATTTAATATTGCATGAATAGGTAACTAATTAAACTTTTAAGTATTTTTATTTTCTCGTTTAATTGAGAAATAGACCAACATAATTTCAAATTAAGTACTTCTTGAGTTTACTAAGTATTCAGCAATTTAGAGCCATGCAATGTTATTTCTTACAAGCAATTAGGTTGCCTGGAAAAGATCGTTTTTACTCGATAAGGCCGCCTTTAATATACCACTTTAGTTTTAAGAATTTCTCTTTAAATTTTATTTTGGTGTGCATACAAATAAAGCGTATTTATATTATATGTATTGTAGGTTCCAACACTTCTAACACCAACGGTATCAGGCTATCAGCGACGTGTTGTCTACCAAAAAGCTTACCTACATTATTTCTTTCCGACACTTCCGACACTGCAACCGAAACACTTAAAACATTGACAAAATGTACCGTCGATTCTAGATTCTTATATGAATAGGCTGTCAGATTAAACTGGATGGTTGGCGTCGACTAGGAGGAAACGAAATTTAAATTTAACCATATACTTAATTTCAAAAATAGAGTCAACATTTTGAAAGCTGTAGGTAATTTAAACTAGATACGTAGTGAACCCGGAACCTTGCCAGTCTTGCCACGGCAATCGATTAGACACGTCCGGAACTCCGGAGCCGCCCGATCCCATTCGTACAGCGAAACGTCGTCGCCGCGTCGCTCGAATTCTTCCGCCGCACTATTGCGTCTCGAATGGCGAATTCAATTTATGCGCTCGGCACGTCGCAGAGGATATGGGAAGACGGCCCCTGGGGCCCCCGGGAGGCCGAGTGCATGCCGGGTCCCGCCGAGCCAGTACCGACTCTAAGGGCCCCGCATACGGTTCCGATCGCCGTGGCTCCGGCCCCTGCGCCAGGTCGAGGTAAAAGAAGCCCGAAGTGTAATGCGATTAGGTCGCAGTTTAGTCGACCGAAGTAATTCGCAATTACGAAGGCTCGGCTCGGCCTAGCCTCCAGATCTGTCTTCTTTCAGTGCTCTAATAATTTCTCTGCGAAGGGAGGCCGACGTGCGACGGCAAGCTTGGAACTTTGTCGGCCGATTAGCGAGACCCCTTTCGTAGCAGGCGACGACAAATCGCTGTTTGAAGTACGAGTAGCTAACATCCAGCACACCATGTCTGCCCGTCTGCTACCGTCTAGCAATTTATGAATTTGAATCCGCTAACAGACGCTCGTCACTAATAAAGTTGAACGAAGCATCGTGGTACGTTATAATACAAATATTACTATTATAATGAAAATTCGGGAATCGATCCGCGTTCGATTCCGTCGAGAGCTAAATATAAATTAACACGACACTCGCTCGTTTCGCGTCACCGTCGACAGTCGACGTCGATTTAAGCGGATCTAATCACCGGATCGGATTTGCAGGCGGCCTAAATGATTGAAATGCGACCGAGGAGGGCCGACGCTGAGACAAACGGACTACATAATTCACCGGTGAATTCCCCGCGGGCCGGACCGAGCTCGGTGTATAAATAAGGCTAATAAAATATGATCGAGCGGATTAACGACGATTGGGCGATGGCGTGACCGAGGTGCGATTATATTATCATTAGGTCGTCGCACCACCGCGACGCTGTAATAACAGGCTCCGTCCTGGACACTGAACCTCCACCTCCACTGGGCGCGTCTCCCCGTGCGTGCTGGATCTGGATAGCCACTCGACCAACCTACGCAAATACCTCGACCTCACCAACCCAATATATCAACTATTTGTTTTCTTTTTATACGAGAGCTTAACTGGTCACGTGCATGCATTTTCTATTAATACACTATAATTGCCGCTTCAGACGATAAAAACTAAGATGGACGCTTAATTTATTAAAACTTACAAAAAAGGGTGTCGATTGCCAAACCCTCTTATTCCAACCGCATAAACTTTTACCAAGAACTGTAGCTATAACGACATGTTGTTTACCTGAGCTAAGCACGTGAACAGCGTATTAGCTTTAGGCTCCTCCAACGATCGTTACCCTGCGGACTGCGGTCCTGACATGAGCCGCACGGCAATTAATAAATCGACAGATAATACCCTGCAATCCCTCAGCTGCGGGACACGCGGGGAGAGGGGCCGGGGTCAGGGGCTCGGGGCTCGGGGCTCCGTCCACCTCCGTCAGCGCTAAGCCGGCTTACCGCACGGCTCTCAGTAATCCCGACGTAACTGGAGACATTCCACTATCTAATTGGGTTCCGCAGACGCAGTTCCGAAGAGAATTCCACATTCTTGTTGCAACGTTGCCCCAGCCTGTTCTGTGCTGATGTTTCCCAAACAAAATATAATTATTATTAACATGATTAACTCCTAAATGAACCCTAGGTGTTGAATTTGTTTAAAGTAATACAAAATATTGTTTCACAAAATTACCTGTTACAATGACGTGTTGATATAGGTAAGCGCTGAAAATTTACAGTGAAAATGTAAGTCAATATAATTATTTTTCCTCGCCCCTTCCAATAAAGGTAATCGTGATTAGATCTAGTCCGGAGCTGCGGAGGCTGTGTCCACACTGTCCACCGACTCCACTGTCGATCTGGCAGCAGTGTGGCGGCGGCTGCGGAGTGCTGTGTGCGGGCTCTACACGGCACCAATTAACATACTAATGTATAACTAATTAACGTCTCAATAGGTTGAAATAAATCTTAGAAGCCGGTGTTCCTTGCCACACGCTGTTGTCGTTTGCCAGTTTCGCCAACTGGGTGATCGCTCTCTGCTCCACTTGCCTTCAACATGCCACTTGATTCCATGGAATACTTCAAATACCAGTGTATTTTTACCATTGTACCATTCATTTGGACGTTCTGGGACTGACCAAAATTTTGACCCCAATCCTATGCTGGCAAATCACGATGACGTAAGAGGCATTTGGCGGCTATAATTATATAAAATAATTATATAAAATAGGCACTATATAAATATTCACCATAAAAGTGGAAGCTATTTTAAGGCAAAAATCGTTGATATTTCGAACGCGTGTCTCCTTCCGAGGAGACATCGTCCACTGGCGAGGCGAGGATCGGCCCCCGATGTCGTCATCGGCGACAATCTGCGGTTTTCTCCAAGTTAGCTACTCAGCTATTGGAGAGTTTTTAATCGCATTACTTTGGCTTTCCGACGCGCATTGAGCATGAATAGTTCGTTGGTTCGTGTCATCTGAAGTATTTGAAGTTGGGTAGACAATCGCATTATAAACGGTTCGCTGCGGGAACTTTGTTCTGATGATCCTCTCCCTCGCCGCAGCCGATTGTTCGGTATGGCAGGTTGTATCGACCGTCACCACTGACTGAATGAATACTGTTCGAGCACCGAGACCGACGGTACCGCGACAGACACACACGTTCCCTGAAATGTTTTTACAGTTTCAGTCTGGTCGTCAGAATACGCTCCTGGGACTAGTACGATTTAACACGACCACCTGCCACAAAACACTACCTAGTAACTTTTGCGGAACTTTTTTAAAATAACCAACATTTTAGATTCGCTTTACGCATTGGCAGCACTCAATTGATACGAAGTCTTATTATTATGCTGTCGAAGCAATGACACAGGGTACACACATACATCACTACCGGTATCTATTAAGAATTTAGTGTCTGTCCGTCGGTCTGTTATGAAGAGGCGACCCGTCGTTGACTCCTGGCAATCACTGGTCGCCATCACTGATTGCTCTGGGCGTTTCCCGCTTTGTAATCACATGGCTGTATACATTTCTTCGCGTCGGCGCCGTGTTTTTGATGATACCAGCACATGGGGTGGCGTCGGTAACTCGTCTGCGACCTTCGTGACAGCGATCGGTGTCGTTGACCTGGTCCCCTCGACCGGTCTCTTGGCCGTGATCGATTAACCTGCGCGGTTAAGGCGCTGACCTGTCGCGTCAGCTCGGCTACCTGACGCGTTATCTCTTCCATCGGTGACGGTTGCGACGATGTGGCTGCGACGTGGTGTGAGGGCGCAGCGATGTCGTTAATTCGGTCCGCGAGGTCCGCCAGTGCGTCGAGGGAGAGTGTCGGTTGAGAGGCAATAATGGGCTGCATACTGGTCGGGAGACGACTGGTCCACATGGTCCTGAGTACGTCATCGGGCATGTTGGGGCCGGCGAGGTGCTGGAGGTGACGTAGGAACTGCGAAGGCTTACGGGTTCCTAGCTCTTCATGCATTAATAATTGTTTCACTTTGTTTTCCCGTGAGACGGAAAGCCTTTTTATTAATTCGCCTTTTAATTTTTCGTAATCCGGCGGTCCAGTCAGGATATCCTCGACCTCCGCCGCGTACTGCCGGTCCAGCGTGGCGAAAATGTGATAAAATTTTGTCGTGTCCTCGGATATTTTTGCTATCGCGAACTGGCCTTCTACTTGCGCGAACCAAATCGATGGTTTTTCAGGCCAAAATGGTGGAATTTTTAAGTTAACCACGCTTTGTTCGGGTGATGTAACTCGTTCCGCCATCTTAGCCGCCCGCCGTCGTTGTCGCCTGGTCACGTATATTTGTGACGGCGCCGTGTCTGAGTCACTTAAACTGGAAATCTTCATTGTGCCCGCGTCGGTGTCACCAGTTGTAGCGGTAGGCTTAGAGGTTGCCATAGCGTAAGCCCTCGCTCAGCCCCGGATCTACGATTTTTTCCAACCGGGGCAAAACTTTGATAGTGGCGCCCCCTCCCTTCAGTGTTTGAGAAAAACTGTTAAAACTGCCAATGAGTAGCATTTTTGTGACCATTTGTTAAAATAATAATCCTTTAATAAATTTAAACTTTTTATTATCTAATAACTTTGGAAATTCGTTTGCTTTTAAGAACCGGCTCAATTTCCAACTTTTCTGATACTGGTGTAGCTTCTTTGATCCAATATTCTACCGGTTTTTCTCTCATTTCTTGCAAGATCTTACCAAGAATGGAAAAATTGCGAGTCGCTAATAACACTAGTTTACATGACTTTTGTTCATGAAATGGAATACATACGGTTAAGTTACTTTAGGTATCTACATCTCGGAAAAAATATTTTAAAAAATCCAGCACGTCAGTTTTTTTAAATATTTACTAAAAAGATTTTTACAAAAAACTACATATACCTAAATAAACAACAGAAAGATAAAAATGGGTAATTTTTGCTCTTTTTTATGAATATTTTCATGTGTATCTCTCACAACAGATCAACAATAGTCACCTAGCATATTTTGGTCCCAAAAACCTTGATGATTTTGCTCAATTAATGATTTTAAATATTGGTGAAATCGCTCACCGTGTTCATCACTCACACTACCAAGATTTTCTGAAAAAAAAATGGGAATATAAAAAATGAATTTTTAGTGACAATTATTTACACCCATACTTTTGCAATAGATTTTCAACAATCTCTTTGTAATTATCACTTTTTTTATTGCCTAAAAATTTTATCGACACATTTGAAAGAGCTCCAGGCTGCTTTTTCTACCTCGGTTAAAAGGCTCTCGAATTTTGTATCGTCCAATATTCTCCTGATTTGAGGACCCACAAATATTCCTACATTATTATTATTATTATTGGGTTATCAAATGTAATGTAGCTCATCATTGAAAAAGTTATCAGAGCTTGATTGTTCACCGTCACTATGCTCGTGCATTGTAATACTACTTGTTGTATCTATGTGAGTTTGGTCACTTCTGCCGGGTGGTGTGGGAACTGGTAAATCTTCTGAATGAAGGACCGGCTTAGTCACTGATGGAACATCTACATATTTTATACTATCTTTATTTTTTGAGTAAAAACCAAAAGTTTTTGTTAAACAAAAGTAACAGTCAGTTACGTGGTTACTTGGCTCTCTCCATATCATTGGTTTACCAAATTTCAGTGATCTATTTTTACCTGAATACCAGGAGCTAAGAACCAATCTGCAATTAGTGCAAGTCACATGAGGAACCCAATTTTTATATCGAGATTGACACCGAAAATCCAAAATAATGTAAATAGGCTTCTTGCAATGGTTTTGTTATAGGGAAACCACGATTTAACTGAACAATTTTCCTACAAATAACAAAATCGATTTGGATGTAGTTTGCACACTGGATGATATTTGATGATATTTTGATATAAAAATAAGATTTTTCAGTCACACAGTTTTTTACAAAATCGAACGATAAACGTATTTAAACGATTTAATTTAAACGATTGCGGGTAGAAAAAAACAACGACCTCTATATCTCAGAATTGTGACTTGCTACGAAAAATAAAAAAAAATATTTTTTTAATTACTGTCCATAGCCTGCATAAATAATAATATATGTTTCATTTAATGAACAAACAATTTTTTGTTTTTTGTAAACTAGTGTAATTTATTGTTACAAAATATCGTAGCATTTAACGCGCAATTGATCTATAAGTACTATTATTTTATCTGAAAAAAAAATATTTTTTAATAGTTTTTGTACCACTGCCTTAATGTAAGACCATAATTATGTTTTACATTCAGAGGCACGCATGATATTGTTTCCGTAGTGCCGCCTCAGTACACATTTGTAATATCAAGTGAAATAAAACGTTTTAAAATTGAATTATCTATACTAATATTATAAAGAGGAAAGATTTCATTGTTTGCATTAAATAGGCTCCGAAACTACCGAACCGATTTGAAAAATTCTTTCACTGTTGGGAAGCTACACTATCCCCGGGTGACATGGGCTATATTATATTTTTTTTTACTATTTTTCCCGAAGCGAAGTGAGGGCGATTTCCTAGTATTATATAAAGTGTGTTTATCACAGTTAGGGGCCGTCTCCACGAGCGAGAGAATCGCGACGAATCCGCACTTCTATCGTCGGGTAATCTCCACGAACAAGCGATTATTCCGCCAGCGTATCCTCACGTTAAGATGCGTTCATAAATCACTTAGTATTTGTTCAAAAACTAACTGGGCGTATGGAAATAGTTTTTCAAACATATTATATTAAGATTCGATTACTTAATAAAAACCTATGAGATTGTAGGAAAAGAGGCTTCATTTCGAGATTTCGAATTCTTGTCTCAAGGATTTGGCGCCCCCATGAAACTGCCGCCCGGGGCAAGTGCCCCGGTTTGCCCTCCCTTAGATCCGGGGCTGCCCTCGCTACTTATTTGTGCGCGGTCCGATGGATAAAAAGAAAGAGGAGAAGTCCACTATACAGTTTATTGCACAGGTAAGTAACAGCACACAGAACAGAAGGAGAGAGTTTGAAGAAACAGTTATACAGAAACAGGAATAGCGAGCAGAAAGCGAATACAAATTACGATATCGTAATGCCGCGTTTACATTCAGCCTTGTTGGGAAGGGAAGTGAGCAGGGAAGTGGGCAGCGCGAGTATGTAAACGGGTTACTCGCGCTGTCACTGCCCATGCCGCTGCCACTCGCGGCGCTCCTTCGATTGTCGGTTTTTCGTGCGGAAGTCAAAGGATTGGCAGCGCGAACGCGATTAGGTGTTTACATTCTCGCGACTCGCTCATTTGCCGCTGAAGTTCAACCGAGAAAGAACGTGCTACGCTACGTGTTCGGTTTAAAGAACTTTATTTCTCATTAAGACAATTGTCACTTACATGAGAACATTTATGCATAGTAAGTAATAAATATTAAATCTAGTGCGGGTAGAAAACAAATATTTCATTGGTTGTTAACTAAGAAGCGAATTCTCTGTATGCGTACTTGTTATAAGGCGGTGGCCCAAGTCACAGGATGTTAAATATTTTTACCTAACTGCCAAGGAAGGGTTATAATTATCGCACGTATCTTTTATGTTTTTTTTTTATTCTATAGTTAGTATAGTGGCTCGTTATTATAAATATAAGTAAATAATTTATTTTTAAAAATATTAAGAGAAGCCGCTTCTTTCACAGATTTTGGAAGATTATTATATAACTGTGCTCCCCTAAATGTTATGTTATTTTTTCCATAATTAGTTCTAATGTTAGGCAATACAAGGTGACTGGCTCGACGTATTGCATATTTATATGTTTTAATTTTTGTTTCAAATGTAATCTGTGAATGAATGTGATTGTGAATTATTTTGTATATAAGTATGCATGTGTTATATGTGTATAGTTGCTTAATGTTAAGAAGTTTTGTTTCTCTGTAAATTGTTGTTGTTGGTGTCAGGTAGTCGTAGTGGCCCCCCCCGGGGGTTGCTCGCCTTGTCGTGGCGGGGGGGCTTAGTAACCGTGGACTGGTCACCCACGGTGAACCAAGAGGCAACCGGGGCCGGCCTGTTTGGGCTGCCGGCTGGCCCGAGGAGGGCGCTCCCAGCGGGCTGAACAAGTCCGCTGCGGATGCGCTTGGAGGTGGGACCGTGGAAGATAGGGTGCACCGTTCTCCTTATCTTCTACGGCCGTGGAGGGATCGCAGGGGGAGAGGAGTGTTGGTATTACGGTGCGCCACTCTCCCTACCCCCTGCGAGCTGGCGGGGCCGTTCCGCCGAAACGGCATTGGTGGGGCCGCAGAGGAAGAGGCATGTCGGTATTACGGTGCGCCGCTTGCCCTATCCTCTGCGGCCGAGGTGTGGTCGGTGGAGGAACCACAGACCTGATCCTCCACCGGGTACCAGTCATCTGGTATCCATGGCCTCCTAGTAGCAGACTCAGGGGGAGTTTGCTACAGTACTGGTGGAGGCCGAGGAGGGAGGCGCACCTTACCATCTGGTGCGCCCATCGTGGAGGGCCTTCGGGCTTTCGCGATGGAGCCGCTTGTGGGCGGCTGCCGCTGGCGGGGTCGCGGATGTGTGCGAAAGCGTTCCCGTGACCCCGTCACAAGGCGGCGAGGCGGAAGATGGGGGGGTTTTTAGTGGGTATACCGTGGGTCTCATTAGCCTATACGGGAGTCCCACATAACCACTCGGGTGCCCCCTGCGCCCGAGTGGTATGCGTAATGCATTTTCCCCCCCGAAAAAAAAAAAAAAAAAAAAAAAAAAAAAAAAAAAAAAAAAAAGGTAGTCGTAGTGGTGTAAAATTTTTATTATTCTATTCTGAAGGATTTGAACTGGTTTTAAACTGGTTTTACTAGCACTTCCCCATATTTCTAGGAGATATAGTAAATGCGGTTTTACTAGGGAATTGTATATTAGAAGCCGCGTTTTGCTTGGAATACAACGAACTATTTTGTGCAATGAGCCCACCAGAGAAGATAGTTTGCTTTTAACGTGTTCTAAGTGCGCATTCCAAGTTAAATTGCTGTCAAGTATCAGTCCAAGATATTTTTCGTGATTATAACGACTATATAAGACGAGACTATGAAGCACAGTGACATTAAATGTGAGAGCGCTTATTGAGAGCGCTTAATAAGCGCTCTCACAGTTCTCGCACATTTGAAGGGATAAATGAGTATACAAGTATATCTGTAATTAAACGCCGGCGGCCGCCCTCAAAGCAATAAATAAATCACGACGTCAGGTGTTTAGACATTGACCGTCGCTTTCAGAGCACTTTATTGTGCTCTACATTATAGACGGCTTTGCGCATCTAATTTAAGCCCGTTAACCTTCAACTCATTATTAACGTTTCAACTTACAATGCCGGCCCGGTTCTCGCAGGCAGGAGACTTCTTGGATGGATTCCGCATTGGATAGCGAGCGTTAGGGACGGTCGCGAGTGCAGCCGACTGCCCGGGGCGAGCGATGAGTCGCCGTTTTGTCGGCGGCCCTCTCGCAGGAAATTGCCTCAAATCGGAGATAGCCTCACTTTGAACCACGTTTTTTGCCCCTCGTCATATAAATCGATTCAACTCCTTACTCCATGCAGCAGGCGGAATTTTTAACGATGGACTTTTACTTCAATAAATTAAATCGAGTTGAATATTATTTTTTATTTTACTAAATGGATCCTGATTCCCGATGTTGTTTGTGGAAAACAAAATTATAATGTTAATACCGGTTAACAATTATTCCATCGTGTAATTGTTATAATAAACGAAATAGCCTAAAAACTAGAACTAGCTTTAATTAAACTAGTACCAGATTACAATATCAGAGGTGACATTCTATAATAAAAGATCTCACAATAGTTATGGCGCGTGGCGAATCTAGTGCCTTATGAATTTATTATCAATGCATAATATGCGTAAGATGCTTTAGAATCTACATGCGTTAGAATCTAACTTCCATCACAACATCAAAGCATCCAACCGTTATTTAGATGCTTTGATGTTGTGATGGAACAACTTAATGAATGCGATTACTGTGCAGCAGGACCGCCCCGTCCGCCGACAGACCGACTATCTAATGTTAAGTTTATTAACAAGAGCTCTGCGCTCTCCAACAGAACTGAAATGGATATTAATAATCTACTATAATAGGGTGATGTTGGTGGCGTCAGCCAACGTGATAATTGCTCCCAATGATCTTGTTATTCGGCGGATTACACTTCGAGATGCAAGAATTAAAAAACCTGCCTTCTACTGAAGCCTCGTGAGTTCCGCAAAAAATATAAATTCATTCATCTCCGTCCCCGTTTCCAAGGCAACATTGTAACTGCAGTTTCTAATTAGCCGTAGATAACATGTCTCGTCGCGTCGAGCCACACCACAGCCACACTCTGCGGAGTGAGACGGAGACGGAGTAGCAAGAAGCGGGAACATCTGATATTTGTAATTGAGTCAGCGCAATTACGAGTGAAATGTGAGAATTGCTAATAAGTGTACGGTTACATTCACCGAGCTACACGCTACCACACACTACCGTCCGCGGCGCGCGGCGGAGTGGAGGCGCGTTCACACGCGGATAGTCACACGACTGCGGACAGCGGACGACTTGTGTAAATTAGTAGCCAGACTAGCCAGTAGGTCGCCGAGAGAAGGGTTACAGGTTCGAACCCACCACGACTTATGCGACGCGGACGGCCCGACGGATGAATTAATGTTCTTGATAAATAAACTAAACAAATAAGCTGCAACGAATAGTCCACAAATGAACCTTGAGTTTTCCTCACTATTATACTGATCATTGTTTAATGATTCGTCAAGTTATCCTACGGTATGATTGGATATATTCAGCACCAGGTGTGGCCACCTCATTGAAATTAAAAATTGGAAGGTTTAGGACAATTTAAGCACATTAATAGGTGTATGAATAACACAAAGTGTCTAATATTAACTTGTAAGACCTCACTCTGTCAGCAGAAGTCTCCGTGTGTAAACGAACCACAAAGTAGTTTTATTTCTCCTTTTATCACTTGATGAGAACCCGTAGCCGCGCGGTGCAGCCACAGTGCAGCGGGGGTTACCGCTTCCACTGACAATACTATTTTAAATGCTTCTTTGCTTTCACGAGCAAATAAGTCGGAATATTTTTATTATTAAATAGATCTGTTCTATCTTATGGAATATATCTTGTGTTTGTTTATTTCTGGCGACTGATAGCAGTCTTGTCATAAAAATCACACCGCATTCCAATTCTAAGTAATCGTCTTTTATCGTTGCTTTAGGTGTAACGTGTTAAAGTTTAAGTATAATATCGATATTATTATTAAGACAATACTAGCTTTGGCCATCCGCAGCATCCGCCATGCATCCTCACAGTGCACTCATCATGGGAAGTGTAATACATAAAATTATTATTATAAAGTTAACGTTGGTGCACGTGTAAAGTAAATGAGCAATAACCAAAGAACCACCTGAACAAATCTGACGACGTTCGTTCTCAGTCGCAGTACGTTTTAACCTTTTAACTCGTCATATTTGCTAATCGACGTTTCGAGATGGTGGCGATTTGCGACGCAGCACAGAATAGATACAGATGGATATAGATGGTTCGAATAGAACAAGCTAGCTAGACAAAATTATTTATTGGGTTTTTTTGCTTGGTACGGCTTTCTGATGATGTTTTATGACAGTTTAAGTGCAAAATATATACAGGGTGGTCCAAAAGTATGGAAACCCCTGAATAACTCCTCAGGAATGCATTTTGGAGGAAAATGTTTAATACAAAAGTTGTACTAATTCTACTCGACTAACCGATGATGACCTTGAATTTGACCTTGACTGTGGTTTTGAAGGTCAAATCAAGGTCAACTTAATTTTTTCAAATGGTAACCTCTATTTTTTATTCCAGATTCGGAAAGGGCAGAAAATTTTACGCAAAAACCGACCTTAACCATGACCTTGAATGCTTAATCAAGGTCATTTTTCGAATTGAAAAGCCAATGTTCGAAGAATAATGCCAAACTTCTTAATTAAATTCACATCTAAAGCTATAATATCTGCAACTAGTTCAAGATTCTCAAAAAACCGACGTTCGCCACAGTAGTTCCAATAGAAAAAGCTAGCTAGACAAAATTATTTATTGGGTTTGATTGCTTGGTATGGCTTTCTTATGATGGTTTATGACGATTTAAGTGCAAGATATATAAAAAAATGGAAGGTAGGATCACGGGTTCCAAGAAAACAAAAATTAATAATAAATATTTTGTATAATTGAGATACTTAAAAAATAACAATAGAAAAAGATTAACAACAGTCATAAAATACTTAACTAATGACTATTGCCATTTTTGTACTAAAATTGTTGATATTTTTGAAATTTTCATTTTAATTTCCCTCGCAGATTCATTCGTAATATTTCCAAAATAATTTTTCAGTAATAGAAAATCATATAGTCTATTATTACGGTTCTCTTTCGGATGTTTCTGCCATTCATCAAAAAACTCGATTTTCGAAACTGAGAATTCGTATTCTGAAAAACAGACGAAATAACAAAGTTTTACTCGACTGTGCAAGCTAAAATGGGCATCAATTGAAAGCTAACATATATGGCTATGACATATATAATTTCTAGGCCAGGTACATGAGGGTACAAGTACTTTCTGGTCCAATGAAAACAATAAACCGTCAAAAAACTACATATTTTTTTAAAATTGAGGTATTATAAAAAAACTGGGGTTAAGTATATTTATATATTTGTCGGAGATCATAAAATGGAACGTCAAGCCGGGCCAGGCTTGTGTGTATTCGGAGTGTGAAGATGGCAACACTATGTGAATTTACTACTGTCATTTGGTCACGCGGTGACGTGGCGGGAGAACCGAGGAAAGCTATTAACTTGCAAGCGACGAACGGACACTTCGGAATCAGCCTTCGAGCTGCACGGACACCTAGAGAAGAGTATCGTTACATTCTGGATACAGCCTTCGAGCTGAGTAGACGCCTAGACAAGAACGTTGTTACTTTTAAGACGGAACGCGACGTGTGAATTGTATTGTGATATCAGATTGACGAGTAACAGGATCAGACGATTATGCGAGGCATTGGGGTGGCTGTAAGGGGTGATGGGAGGCCACTGGGCCGTCGTGCCCTATTATTTGTTGGTTGTTACTCGGATAATTGAAGACAATCAGTCCTAATCGCGTATTTAATTATAACCAGTGTAAAACCTGTGTTAAAATGAGTTTCTGACTAAAGTGATGTAAACGCCCACTGTTGTTATTATTTCCCGAACCACCACCCAACCAGGCATTATTTTCCGTTATCGGAAGTGGGATGGACCCACATGATGAGAAAATTTCGCCCACACATGTCGGAAAATAAATGAAGAATGACGGTGGTTCGGATGATATTTGAAATGAATTGGTTGCAATGAGAAACGTAACGACAGTAAACGCGAGTAAATGAGAACCGTGGAATTTTACAAAGAAAATATGTGAAGCTACCCCCAGATATTCGCCTCACGCAAGATGTCGATATTAGTCGAGAAACAATTATGGTGGAAGTGAACGATGGAACGGAGTGCGTTGCTATTTGAACACAGAACACGAGGACGTGTTCATTTTGTCAAAGATGGCCGAGGGAGTAATAGCATCCAAGACATCAAACCAAACCAACAAACAAAAAAAAAACCAAAAAAAAAAAAATTCATAAGACGTGTCTTTGAGGGAAAAGTACTATCTTTTCATTCGGATTGCAAGAATCCGCATTTCAGGTTTTTCAGATATGATGTTACAAATGGTGGACGGCAAGCATGTAAAATAAGGATTCTAAACGAATACAAAGGATCGGAAAAATGTGATTAAGGTTTGAGGTTATAAGACAGCGATTTGGTATGGCATATTTTTTCATTATTCTTAACAAGATTGGATAATTCGATAGTGTTTTTGTGTAGTAGGTATACACTCGAAGTCAAGCAGTGTAAATGGTGCCGTCATCTTGAACTGTCAAAACACCTGACAGAATTTTCAGAGTTAAGATTTAAGATAAGATTTTGTAAATTTTATTTTGTGTAAGAATGTTGTACTTCAAAATCCTGGAACATGCAAGGTTTTCCTTAAAATAAGATTGATTATAAAGAACTGATTAGAATGGTGGTTTGTGTAAACTACAAATCGTTTCGTCGTATTTGTGCTTGATTCAACGAAGTATTATAAAGTCATTGTACAGTATCTTTCAACGTAATTATGATTAACAAAGTTATTCAAAGCCAGTGCAAGTATATTGTTTTGTGACACCAGAAGCGCTTTGTAAATGATATCAAGAATTTTCAATTTTCAAACATCTTGATATTCTTTAATTATCGTCTACCTTCAGTTCAGAAAAATAGCAATTAGACATTTCGTATTTCTGTCTTTTGTTTTTTGTGTGTTTTCAGATAAACTAAGTGACATTTGTATGGACATGTAACCTGTGAATATCTAAACGGTGACGAGAAATTACATCAATGCGAGATAAGGGGGACTGGCGTTAACTACCTGCATTTAATTTTGTTGATACTGACGGGAGCGTATCGCGGCTCCTTGTACCGTGGCTTACGATGAGCATCATCGGTGATTGTATGGCGACATGATTTAACAGGTGATCTGTATTGATACTTTTGTAGCTAATTTTGATTACTGCTCACTGACAGTAATAAAATTGTTCCTTGTTGAGTTTGTGCTGATATTACGTAATGTCAACATATGACATTTGATGGTTACTTGAGTTTGTGTACTTGACGATTTTTGGTAATGAAGGCCACAGAGAGAATTTGGTGAGCGAAGTGAGCGAAAAATAACCTTTTTGTTATTTAAAAGTGACATGCAAAGATAATAATTCCTTTACTGATTTGTTGAACTGTTTTTGAGAATCTTTAAGACAGACGGGATAACACATTAAGAATTTCGTAAAATGTTCAGAGCAAGTGAATCGATTGTTGATTGTTTTTGATGAGTAGTAAGTGGTATGCAAGTCGCTCAGATAGCATGCAGCTCCAGTCATTCGTAGGCGTAGGCGTAAGAACGGGCACTAGATATCCCGCCGCAGTGCGGCCACGACTGTGAGTGGCGTGCGTTTGGCTTGGAGCTGTAAGCAGTCGCTGTTGGAACTTCCGGAGGGAGGAAGTGAGTTGTTGTTGTGATGTCGAACTGGGTACCGGATGGAGGTCACCCAAGGTACTGCCAGGTGGGCAGTATTGGTTATGTGAAGTATTGGGAGGTAGCCCACTTGACTGATGATGATGATGATGATGATGATGATGATGATGACGATGATGATGATGATGATGACGACGATGATGATGATGATGATCAGAGTATTGCATACAAACTGCTGACTTATCTTTGAGCGCCATGAAGCCTTTTAGTTGTAAAGTTAGATCGTGTTATCAGATTGTAGTTCTTGGTATTATCCCGTTCTGGCTGCTACGTGTGTTTTCATTATGAAGCCTTGGGGCTTGAGGTCAGGGAGGCCGAGTGGGAATCTTTTACTTTGCGAAGGTTATGTCTTTTCCAGATGGTCCCCTGCTGCCTCACCGAGGACGGTGAGATTGTCACGATGGCCGTGTCGGAGATCATAAAATGGAACGTCAAGCCGGGCCAGGCTTGTGTGTATTCGGAGTGTGAAGATGGCAACACTATGTGAATTTACTACTGTCATTTGGTCACGCGGTGACGTGGCGGGAGAACCGAGGAAAGCTATTAACTTGCAAGCGACGAACGGACACTTCGGAATCAGCCTTCGAGCTGCACGGACACCTAGAGAAGAGTATCGTTACATTCTGGATACAGCCTTCGAGCTGAGTAGACGCCTAGACAAGAACGTTGTTACTTTTAAGACGGAACGCGACGTGTGAATTGTATTGTGATATCAGATTGACGAGTAACAGGATCAGACGATTATGCGAGGCATTGGGGTGGCTGTAAGGGGTGATGGGAGGCCACTGGGCCGTCGTGCCCTATTATTTGTTGGTTGTTACTCGGATAATTGAAGACAATCAGTCCTAATCGCGTATTTAATTATAACCAGTGTAAAACCTGTGTTAAAATGAGTTTCTGACTAAAGTGATGTAAACGCCCACTGTTGTTATTATTTCCCGAACCACCACCCAACCAGGCTTTATTTTCCGTTATATTAATTATAAATAAAAAGTACATACTTTTAACTTGAATATCCATCACTAATATTATTCAAAAAACTTAAAACTCACTGACATTAATGTGTTTCTGCCATTCATCAAAAAACTCGATTTTCGAAACTGAGAATTCGTATTCTGAAAAACAGACGAAATAACAAAGTTGTACTCGATTGTGCAAGCTAAAATGGGCGTCAATTGAAAGCTAACATATATGGCTATGACATATATAATTTCTAGCCCAGGTACATGAGGGTACAAGTACTTTCTGGTCCAATGAAAACAATAAACCGTCAAAAAACTACATATTTTTTTTAAATTGGGGTATTATAAAAAAACTGGGGTTAAGTATATCTATATATTAATTATAAATAAAAAGTACATACCTTTAACTTGAAGATCCATCACTAATATTATTCAAAAAACTTAAAACTCACTGACATTAATGTTACTTCGGTAATCGCAAAAATGCAACTGATTTGTAATTTTTTCACCCTTTCTTTTTATACTGCCCTAATTACCTAATTAGTGGTTGACATTAGTGCAAAATAATTCTCGGATTTGTGTTAGTTGGGGTATTGGTTAGGGGCTCAGGTATACAATTCCGGGAAATTCAAAATGACTTTTGTCCAGCTAGCTTGTTCCATTCGAATCACTGTGCGCAGTACGCAGTCTGCAGAATGTGCCTTCCGCCGCCTCATGCCTCATGCGGTGTCGCGCCCGCGGTGGTAACAAATATCTCGTGAATTTTCGAAGTTTGAATAATATAAGACCTTTTGTATTGTGCTTCTTTTGTTTTCTTTTTCTCTCCACATTCTCTAAGTGTATTGAACTTATGTATTGAACTTTTTAACCCACTTCAAAATAAGTTGAATCCTAAAAAAATTTTTTTTTTTAAACGCTTTTATTTCAATAATGTTTAGTTTATAAAATTAGCTACAAGTTGTGAAAATTTCAAGTCTCTACGTAAAATAGAACATAGAGAATTATGCGTCTAAAGTCTGAAAATCGTTTTTTTTTATTTAACAACAAATAAACAATGAAAATTAGTTTAAAATATGATTTTCGTGTATTGTCATCGGAAATACACATGTCTGCCAAATTTCATCAATTTTCATTAAAGGGAAGTCATTCAAATTAACGTTACAAGATTTGATGCTTTGATGCTTTGATGCTCCGAAGTGAAGCTAAATAAAAGCGTTTAAAAAGGAGGAGGTTCTCAATTCGACTGTATTTTTTATGTTTGTTACATTACGATACCAACTGGGACCGACTTATTTACATGTCCTGCGAATGGATGAATGGGTTTGAGTCCATACTCTGCTCCTCACATTGGTCACACTTAAATTAAGCACAAGTGTTATACTCGTAGTACCTGTCAGTTAAGTAATGAATATCATCATATCGAATAAAGTTTATTATACAAAACGAGAGCCGACACTCGTCACGCGCGACACCGGATCACTGCGCAGCAATTTTATATCGATCCGTCATGTATCGATATGCAATATCTCTTACATCTCCCGCCGCGTCATGTCACGTCACGCCGCGTCACGTCACGGCAACCAGACCGGCCGGCGCCATTCGTCACGCGAAACAAATCATTTAGGATGACCCCGAATAAATTGGCTATTTCATGAAATCTGACGTGCCCCTACACACTACGCAGGCTCCGGTCAGCATACGAAAAGGTAATTAATTTTACACACACACACACACACACCACGCACCTCGCGCCACAACACTTCACCGGCAACACATACATCGCGATGACCACAAACTATAGCGACTCTGGTACGAAAAGAAGTATGCATATCGTATGGGGCTGAAAGTTTAGGGCGCTGAAGAAAAGCTCACAACAATCAACAGCAACCTAATTCACGTAACTTTAAGACGCATCGATTAAGTTGCAGTGACGCTACAATCAAGTTGCAGTGACGCTGCAATGAAGTTGAAGTTTTGCGTCTAAACCGTATTCTCGTAATTTTTTAACTGCGCGTCAACTGCCACGCATCCTGCGCGCCTGCCAAACTTTTCTTCGACTATTTAGTACTCTGTGTTTGTGTTGTCATATGAGAGAACAAATAAACTTATTAATTAATCAAATACAATTTATTATGTTTCCATTAAAAAACGTTGAAGAATATTTACTTATTATACCAATAAGTAAATATTTAATAAAGTGTGCTTCAGTTCACAAAAAACGTCATATGTTATCTCAATATGGCAGAATGAAGGTCTTCACTTTGCCTCGTAAATCGTAATGAAATTAGTAAAAAAAATTCAGAAAATCTTGACGCGTATCTTATTGTGACGTGAGCGTTTTTACAAGCGCTCGCGTGACGTGAGCGTGTTTGACAGCGCTCGCGAAAGCTAAGAGAATACGGAAAGTGTCATTTTGATCGGAACGTCACTGCAACTGCACTGCAATCGTGTCATGATTTTATTTATCTCAATTAGAATTTTTCAAAATATTTCGATAATTTATATTTAATTTATTGTAATCCAATGCCAAGTAATATCTACCGGAAATAAACTTAAATGATTTTTTCAAAATAACAGCGGAAGTTCGATTTTAAATATTAGAGCGGAAGGAAGTGAGACTCGGATATTACTTGGACAGTGGAGGGGTAAGATTGTTAAAATAGCCTCTGCAATAGAAGTGTGGTTGATTTTTGAATTCGGTGTCGAGTAGTTCAGATATAGTGAAGTGGTGTTATAAAAGTGTGTGCAATAAAAAGTGTTTGAAAGTGCTACAGTCTTTCATTTAACACGACGACGGAATTTCATCACATATCAGAAGTGCTGATCCGCGTCCCACGATGTCTGAAACTGGTAAGTACGTTTAAAATATAATATTTCGTAAATTATCTTTAATACACTGTTTCTTTTAGCCTTAATTAATTTGATACAAAGTGCAGTTTAAATAAATCAGGGATAAATGATGGGCACGTGCTAAATTGAACATAACGTGTACTCGAATTTGTAAGAAGTATTTTTTTTTACCTTGTTGTAATTTGTAATAAAATAAAAAGTAAGCATTTAAATTAGGGAGTGCTCATGTAAGTAGAAAAATATGAGCCATGTAGGTGTGCTCATACGAGTAGTAAGATACGAGCCATGTAGGTGTGCTCATGTGAGTAGTTACATATGAGCCATGTAGGTGTGCTCATGTGAGTAGTTACATATGAGCCATGTAGGTGTGCTCATGTGAGTAGTTACATATGAGCCATGTAGGTGTGCTCATGTGAGTAGTTACATATGAGCCATGTAGGTGTGCTCATGTGAGTAGTTACATATGAGCCATGTAGGTGTGCTCATGTGAGTAGTTACATATGAGCCATGTAGGTGTGCTCATGTGAGTAGTTACATATGAGCCATGTAGGTGTGCTCATGTGAGTAGTTACATATGAGCCATGTAGGTGTGCTCATGTGAGTAGTTACATATGAGCCATGTAGGTGTGCTCATGTGAGTAGTTACATATGAGCCATGTAGGTGTGCTTGTCTGAGTAGAGAAGATATGAGCCATGTAGGTATGCTCGCCTGAGTAGTAACATATGAGCCATGTAGGTGTGCTACCGTGAACTGCATTACGATCCATGTAGGTGAGCTCGAGTGAAGTTGCAAGAAGGGCCATGTAGGTGTGCTCGTATAATATGCATATTGTAAGCTCGTATATCGGAAGGTGTAAGCCATGTAGGTGTGCTTATGTTAGTAGGTGTGAGCCGCATAGGTATACTCAAGTACATACATCAAGGCCCGTATCGATGTGCAATATTGTTATGGATTATTTTATTAAATTTTATTTTTGAAGAGTCGCTTAAGTACTAGTGAATAATACGAGTATAACATCTTACGTTGTTCAGTGGTAATAAGTGAAGACTATTTTAGTATGAAACCTAATATCAGCTAACAAATGAAATGTTGCCAGTATTTAGAAATTTTTATTTATACATTTTTCTTTCAATAAATAATAATAATAAATAATAATAATAAAACATGAATTTATTTACAAATATTTACAAAAACAATTGAACGATTATTGATTCTTAAGTATTGACATTTACAGTGGATAATGCACCAGAGAGATCTCGACGTCGCAGACGACGGAGACGATCATCTTCATCGGAGTCTGGTGATGAGAGGCCGTCGCGGAGATCGCGGCGGAGTGCAGACCGAGACCGAGCCACTGCAGAGTATCTCCTGAAGATGATAGCTTCGCTTCAAGGATCAAGTAAGACTTCTCATTCAACTAATGTGGTACCGGAATTCGATCCTGATAGTAAATCTCAAGATGTTGATCGTTGGCTGAGGAAGGTCAACGAATGCGCTGTAATCTATAGTTGGGATGAACAGCAAACTGTGCATTTTGCGTTGCAAAAATTACGTGGGTTAGCGAAAAAGTGGTATGAAGCTCTTCCATCCCTCAATTATACGTGGCCTGAATGGCAAGTTAAATTAAGAAAAGCTTTCCCTAACGAAGAAAATTATGGCAAGTTATTGGAAGAAATGTTGAACAGGAAATCACAAACAGATGAAAGCTTAAGAGACTATTTTTACGATAAGTTATCATTGTTAAGCAGATGTGACATTCAGGGCACAAAGGCTGTTGACTGTATAATACATGGAATATCTGATCATTCGATTAAAAATGGTGCTCAAGCTCTTAAATGTAAGGAACCTGAAGATTTGTTAAACTATTTAGCTTCACAACAAACTAAAACTCAGACTTATTTGAATAATTCTTATAAAAGAAAATATGAACAACGCAATAATTTACATAACAATAAGAATACAAATTTAAATTTTAATAATAGTAAAAGTAACCTCACGTGTTTCAACTGTCAGGATAAGGGCCATTCATATTATAATTGTCCTAAACCATTAGTTAAGTGTGCTAAATGTGGACGGATAGGTCATAATTACGACGACTGTAGTAGGAAGCCATTGAATTCTTTTACTAACAAAAATTCAACAGAGGATAATAAGAAGGTTCTAAAAATCTGTTATTCTAAAACCGACTCAGTATTTTCTACACAGAATAGATCTCAATATTTCAATAGTGGCCAAAATACGTCTAGCTCTGTCAACCCTCTAAATACCAACAGTAAATTTCACAAAACGATATATTTAAATGACAACGTGTTGGAATCGTATGTAGATTTTGGGAGTGACTGTAGTTTGATCCGATTATTTGATGCTCAAAATTTAGGTCTACCAAAAATTTCGAAAGATTTGCCTACTATCAAGGGATTCGGGAACGCAAGTGTCCACCCAATATTTAGATCTAAAGTTAATATAAAAATAGATGAAATTGAGGCAGAAATAGACATATTTGCGGTGAGCGATGAACTTTTGCAAACGCCAGTGCTATTGGGGCAGAATTTAACTGAGTTGCCTAACCTCACCGTTATTAAAGATAATGAGCGTTTATATTTTTACTCGAGTCCTTGCCACGACTTAAGTAAGGGTAACTCAAATTTAAGTTTATTCGTAGAGAAGGAAACCACTATCGATCAGGGAGGTCTAATAAATGTTTATTGTAACGATAAATTTTCTGGGGTAATCTACATTGATGGTAGCGTAAGAACAACTCCAGCGCAGGAATATCATCTCCATCGCGGTCGTTACATGTTAGATAATGGTAAAGGGTCGATTTTTGCAACAGCTCTAACCAAAATGCCAATTACTTTTAAACCTAACACGTTGATAGCTAGAGTACACCCTGTGGTAGAATCGGTACTCACTATTAATTTAAATGAAAGTCAAACTAAAGCATTTGATTTGACCGACATCAAAATAGGGCTTAATATAGACAATACTGTTAAAAATAAACTTTATGAACTCTTACAAAAGTACCGATCATGTTTTGCTTCCAGTCTTAATGAGTTGGGGTGCGCCAAAGACACAGAAATGACGATAGAGCTGACTGACAAAATACCTGTAGTATATCGTCCTTATAGGTTGTCATATCATGAACGTGAACAAGTTAGACTGATTGTTGATGACTTAATGAAAAATGGTATAATACAGGAGTCTGAATCCAATTACGCCAGCCCCGTTTTATTAGTAAAAAAGAAAACGGGCGATGTAAGATTATGTATAGATTATAGGGCGTTAAATAATAAAACTGTAAAAGATAAGTACCCACTTCCTTTAATTGATGACCAGGTGACAAACTTAAGCGGTAATAAGTTTTTCTGCACATTGGATTTGGCTTCCGGGTATTACCAGATACCGGTGAAAGAAGAATGTCGTCACCTGACTGCGTTCGTCACTCCCGACGGCCACTATGAATTTAGGCGAATGCCGTTTGGATTAGCAAACGCACCAGCCGTTTTCCAACGAATGATAAATAAGTTATTAGGTACTAAAAGGTTTACATCGGCGCTTGCTTATATGGACGACATTCTAATTCCATCGGCTACGATAGAAGACGGATTTACGAAGCTAGAAGGTGTATTAGAGTTACTCAAGACAGCTGGCCTCACTTTAAAACTATCAAAGTGTAGCTTCTTTGATACTAAAATTGAATACTTAGGTTATGAAATATCTTGGGAGGGTATACAACCTGGGGAGAGAAAAATCGAAGCTGTTAAGAATTTTCCTATACCTAAAAATACACATGAAGTAAGACAGTTTTTGGGCTTGGCAAGCTACTTTCGTAAGTTTGTTCGGGGTTTTGGCGAAATCGCCAGACCCTTGACTACTTTATTAAAGAAGGAAGTATCATGGCAATGGACGGAATCTGAAGCAAAATCCTTCCATACACTAAAAAGCAATTTAATCGAACGTCCTATTCTAGCTTTATATGATCCAAATTTAGTTACCGAATTGCACACGGATGCCAGCTCTATGGGTCTGGGTGGAATTCTACTTCAGTGGCAAACAGATCCAAAATCCCTTAAACCAGTAGCATATTTTAGCAGACAAACCACGGCTGATGAGCGCCATTTCCATTCGTATGAATTGGAAACGTTAGCTGTGGTATGTTCGTTAAAAAAGTTTCGCGCCTATCTACTGGGTCTCAACTTTACAGTTTTTACGGATTGCAGTGCCCTACGAACTACACTAACTAAACGAGATCTAATACCACGCATCGCGAGATGGTGGCTTCAGATTAGTGAGTTCAATTTTAAAATAGAATATCGTCCCGGCCACAAAATGTCTCACGTAGATGCTCTGAGTAGGAATCCGTCCATATCCAATGAATCGGAAGTACTTAACTGTTCAAAAATTACCTCTGAAAACTGGTTGCTTACTCTACAAATGGCAGACCCGGAACTAAAGCGTATTTCTAGAATTTAAAACCTGATTGTGAGGATGAAGTCGTTGAAATTAAAAAGAATTATGTTGTCAAAAATCATGTATTATACCGAAAAATTAACGGTGAATTGCGCCTGGTAGTACCGAAGAATGCTAGATGGCAGATCTGCAAAGCCAATCACGATGATATGGGTCACTTTGGATTTGCAAAGACTTTCGAACGCATCGAAGCCCGGTATTGGTTTCCCAAATTAAGAAAATTTGTACGGAAATATGTAGCTGCGTGTATTGACTGTGCTTATAATAAGGACAATGCATCCAAGACGCGTGTAGGGCTTCTACATCCCATTGAGAAAATAGCGATTCCATTCCATACTCTACATCTTGACCATTTGGGGCCATTTATAAAAAGTAAATCTAAGCAAAGTTATGTATTAACCATTGTCGACGGATTTACCAAGTATCTTTTTGCAAGACCAGTTAGAGATACTAAAACCAAGAACGTCATTAGAGCTTTACAAAATTTATTCAATGATTTTTGTGTGCCTTCTAGAATAATAACGGATCGAGGTACTGCTTTTACTTCTGCACAGTTTAAAAATTTTTGTAGTGACAATGGGATAAAACATGTGCTTAACGCAGTTGCTTGCCCCAGAGCAAATGGACAGGCAGAGAGGTTCAATCAAACAATTTTATCTGCTCTATCAACTCAGAACTTTAATAATGATGAGCGTGACTGGGACAAGCAATTGGGCAAGGTACAATGGGGTATAAATAATACCGTAAATGCTACAACAAAGAAATCTGCGGCGGAATTACTATTTGGTTTTAAATTAAACAATATCTGTGATAACAAAATGCTTGAAAACGCGATCGAGAATAATACAGATCTCACGCTACCAGACGTTGCTGAAACTAGACGTGAAGCAGCTGAAAATATAAGAATCAGTCAGTCTAAACAAAAAGAACTTAACGATCGCGATAGACAGCCAGCTAAACAATACTCAGAAGGTGATTTAATCAAAATCACGAAGACTAATTTCAGCAACGATGGTAAAAGTAAAAAGTTATTGCCTAAATTTGTTGGCCCTTATAGAATTTCAAAGTGTTTAGGAAACGACCGATATCAGATATGCAATGTGCCTGGTTTCAATACTAAGAATTATAATAGTGTTATTTCATCAGATAGAATCCGCCCGTGGATACATTTAAATTCTTTAGATGTTAATAATGATTCAAGTTCTGAATCATCTTCTTCAGATGACGAAAAATCAACCGCTTAACACCTTTAGATGTTTCCTAAGTCATTTTATTTTAATCATAATTTATTATAATACTTTACAATAGTTTTTATATTTCTTTCTTTATTATCATCTTTTTTTTTACATCAATTTTTATTTAAATTTGTTATATTTTTTTTAAATCGAATTGCGAGTGTCATGATTTTATTTATTTTATTTCACTTTTAGATGAATTTTATGATTATTTATTCTGTATATTTTAATCACAGTTGTTGTAATTTTAGTATTTTAAGATTAATTACGATTGTTTTTGCATGTTCCGAATCACGAACGTTGTAATCATAAATATTTTATTAATTTATTTTATTTGTTTAGTTTACGAATCAGAAATAATATTTTTTTTTTATATTTCGTGCTCCGGAGCTAGCACGTTATCAGATGGCCGAGTGTCATGATTTTATTTATCTCAATTAGAATTTTTCAAAATATTTCGATAATTTATATTTAATTTATTGTAATCCAATGCCAAGTAATATCTACCGGAAATAAACTTAAATGATTTTTTCAAAATAACAGCGGAAGTTCGATTTTAAATATTAGAGCGGAAGGAAGTGAGACTCGGATATTACTTGGACAGTGGAGGGGTAAGATTGTTAAAATAGCCTCTGCAATAGAAGTGTGGTTGATTTTTGAATTCGGTGTCGAGTAGTTCAGATATAGTGAAGTGGTGTTATAAAAGTGTGTGCAATAAAAAGTGTTTGAAAGTGCTACAGTCTTTCATTTAACACGACGACGGAATTTCATCACAATCGAACTTGTTAAGTTCCGTGAATTAGCATCCAGGGCGCCCTAGCGGAGCCTTTTTAACAACAATGTTTACAATATCAAATTCGTTTGCCACAGAAAATAACTGTACCTAATGTTTTTATTTGTGGATGGATTCACAAAATTTGTAGTCAAAAAAAACCCGTAGATCGCTCGGTGTGGTCATATGGTGGCAGAATGGCAGACGGCAGAGGGCAGCACGGCCGCTCCGACAGCTGTTCCTGTTCCGTTTCGCGATTCGCGTAATGCCATGAGATCCTAGTAGCCAGTTCTAACTGATGAAAGGGAAGACGAAGGAGGTTATAGGTCAACATATTATAGGGTTTTTAGGACTGAATTCGGATCGGATAACGCGGTATTAATGGATTTACGCGGGAAAACCTCCCAGGCGAACGAAGTCGCGGGCACAGCTAGGGGTAGTGTATGTCGGCGCTAGTTCGGATAAACTCAGTCAAATGCACCACCTGTCACCTGTCATCTATCTCACGACAACTGCCTTGCGACATGATTACATAATTATGTAGTTTGTTTTGAATATCGAGTCCCTCTGTCCCTCCCACGATATCCACCGGCAGTCGGCACCGCACCTTCAAAACCTCCCTAGACTTCTGGCTTCTGCACTTTACAGCTATTTGCAGTGAGGCCTGTGAGGTTTTACTTTGACATAATACGTAGGTAGCGGCTGTCGTAGAATCAGCACCACCGCAGCCATTACCCACGGGCCACGCCACGAATCACGACTCCATTAAACTCGTGACGATGAGCGCCCACCGCGCAATACAACTCATAAACTTCATTAGGGCCAGGAATTTTGCATGAACGCTCTCCAAATATGAAATTGGAAAGCTGGTGAATACCGTTGTAGTTTTGCTCACACGAGAACGGGAATCTCCTCTACATACATATATAAAGTGGATTAATATTTTTTTCTCGCCGTTCTATACGGTGTCGCTGGATAGATTTTTCAAGTACAACAATGGATTAGCGAAGACCATTATTCGATGTAGGAATCCATTGCGTATATTGAATTTATACCTTTACACAACGCTTCATAGTGTTGAGCTCGGGTATACAATAAAAATATTTACGAGTACAACCTTGTTAAGGATTTCAAAATATACCCGACCGCAACATTTTTCTGGAGCATATTTTCATGTTAGTTATTCTATTTTGCTGTACTGTAATGTGTACCCATTTCAATGTCTCTCAATGTTTAATTATTCTTTTCTTGCCACACTAACGATATTATAATAATTCATTTATGCAACAAAACTACACTTCGTCATAAATGTCGACAAAACCCTATTCCCATTTCCACGTGAAAATAAAATATAGGAACCTAACCTAACCCATTCAGTTGCTTCGCCCTCCGAGCCCCCTTTGTATGGGGGCTTCGCCCCCATTCCCCCTTGACGGGTTACCCTGTCATGGTGATCCCCGCGGCCATTCATCTTTTTTCCCCAATGTTTCAAATGAGTGCATTGTTGCGGTTGGGTATGTCTTAGAATACCTGCAACGGCATATCATAAAGCTGAAAGTATACCCGATGTCAACTCGCACCATGACGTCACTAATGTTAGGTAAAGGTACGCTTAAATTAATTTTTGTTTTTTGTCGAAATAAGATACCCACGACAACACGGTCTCTGACGTCACGAGCGTTGCACAAAATTAGATTAGACCTTATTACGGAATAAACTTGTTACCGACGCAGAACAGAGCTGGTTGCTCCCAATGATGTTTATTAGAGATACGTTATGCCCTTATAAATCAAAAGAAAAATCTGTTCCGAAAACGGTACACCAATCAGCGCTTGTTAAATTATGTAAAAGGGATAGCATTACTAAAACCATAATAGTGAAAAAGACAGCTAGTGTTTGTCGCTCGCGTCACAAGTACCTTACGTTCGGCTGGCGCCAAGCTGGCGCGCTGTCATGCCGCCATACTTATTTTGTTAGAGAATTATTGAAATGAAATAAAATGCAATAAATCATGATTCCTTACTTGTGGTATGTTATTCCATGAATTTTATTTTTTTACGTAAGTAATTAGTGCATTTACGCATAACACATGAAGGCATTTTAACGCTGTATGTCAAATCTCCAGCACTTCTGACAAAAATAAAAGCGTGCGTATCGACAGAGTATTGAGAGAGCGACTGCGAGTAATGCGAGCAAGCGTGGTCAATTGACTACTCTTTCGCTCTTCGCCGTCGGCGCGCTAGTAACCCATCTACCTCTTTTATACATATAATATCCTTGGTTGCTCCACTATTATTTCCCGGCGTCCATTTCTGTCTATCCCACGCCGCCGAAGTTATTATGGCGTGGTACAGGTTACTGGTTACTTCAAATATCACATTTTGGCGAAAAGTTTTCGCCCTAAATGATTATATTTACTAACAGAAACGTCCCCTGTCCTCCGCGGCAGAGACGTCGATTGTTGTTATGTCAACACGACGACGCCAGCTGGCGCCATGCTTCCGACATAGATTAAATACGAACCGATATTGATTTCTATTCAATATTTTTTCTTTTGTCAATATTCAAAATTTTCAAAAATTCGTCAGTTCCTTGCGACATAATTTTCGTTTCCCTTTTCATCATCATTAATATCATCATCGCAACCTACGATGCCGCGATGTGAGTTACAGTCCGCCTCGCTCGCCAACTGTGTATTTTGGCAGACGTGCCAAATCTTTGAGACAATTACGTGGAACTTTTAGGAGCGCTCTTTTATATTATATCCTCACGATGAAGCAAAAGACTGATGACAGTGACGCCTCTGATTAAGCATTACTCACCATTTACTCAGATTGATCCTCCGCAATGTACATCTACCTAACATTTGTAAGGCGAGCCGAGTCCAGTTGTGAGAGCCCAGCTTCGAAACTGTTCCGGGTTGAAATATTTTTTAGTTGCCGAATAGGAGTATCCTCCGTTTGAAATAATCAGGCAAGAACATTATGCAATATGCACTCACAACATCGCGCTATCATTTACTCCTCTTGGAATCAAATAACATTTATGAATTCACTCCTTTTCAAATTTACATTTTTTCAATTCGTGTGCCGCAATAAGTGGGCTGAATATTAAATCCGGCGGGCCCATTGCCTGGAGTCGTAATTACTATAATAGTATTCTGTTTCAACACGAAGAAATGCAATGTGAAACAATATAATATGGAAACTCTGATAACATGCCACACCTCCGGGTGCAGACAATGCAACCTGACGGCCGACGCGGACGCCCGACATTATGGTAGTGACGACGGTTGCTTGTTTGTGAGGGATGATATTAACAACTAATTAATTAATAAAAGAGGGTTCTAAAAAAAGCAGATTGAATCTCGTGCGATTACGTCAGCTATCCATGGAACAACAGTGGCTAGCGGCTTCAGCCTCGAGTCAACCGTTACCAAGAAACGTGAAATTTTACACGTCCTTGTGAGCCCTACCGCCTACCGGGAACCGTACATAAAGTTATCGGCTGGCGCTGGAGGAAACAACCACGCCCATTACGTCCGCAGCAGTCGCAACACGCACTAACGAAACTCACAGCTCGCGACTGCTCGACTGCTCGTGATAACATTTTATCGAAAACATATATTAATCAATCACAATTGGATTGTCCGCCTGATTAGATCGAAACGTGCACACTGTAGTATATTGCATGTTGCATGTTACGAAGGTAGTTTGGATTTGTTTGTTACAAACCTACCCTCGAGTTGGATTCGCCAATAAATGGGAGTTGTGGCTAATTCACGGTGTTTTCCTTGAGCCTTCCCGGTTTAAAAACTTAGATATTACACACACAAAGGGGACTCGCAACAGAAGGTCTTTTACTCTGACGTCAGCGTGTCTATTTTAATGTTGAAGGTACTAAAGACTCATCCATATTTGATTTCTGGAAACCAGTGTCTTAGAAATTATAAAATTAAATACTGTGGTTTTCATACTAATAGTTTGAATCTGTAGTTCGACGGGTAAAAACAAAATTATTTTTGCGAAAGAAAAGTATCCAAATATGTAAAAGACACTTGTGGTACTAACAGTGAAAGCCAAGGCGCACTACAAGCCAAACATAAATATCCCAACCGTGACAACGTACAAATCTGTTGAGGAATTTTGGCGTGATACGGAAGTTACGAAGCACGAAGACGGGTCGTTTGGCGGATTACTGAATTACGAGTATTGTAGTACCCAGGGCCCAGCCAGACAGGCTTCGCAGAATGATGTATGTCTGTAGGTATGTTAAAAAATTCTATTTTGTCAATTAATCAATCTTAAAATCATCTAGAGTTTTAAGTGATCCTGAGTGCAGCCGTAATACTGAAGTTTTGAGGATCTCATAATTATATCAAAACATTTAATTTGGGAATGGGCATTCGACAGCTTGCGCTAGTAATGTCATTAGTCTTGAAAAAAAAAACAGTTATTAATTTCATAATCTGTAGTTAATTATAAACACTTGAACAGAGAAGTCATCACTCCTGTTCTCCCGCGCTACACACTAGCTAGCTACAACCGTATCATCACTCGCTGTTTATCTCCTGTGACTGTCATATTGTGTCATGCGACTGCTTGCCCAGCCCGCGTGCGGCTGACATCCGCAGCCTTCAGAGAATGTTTCATGTCTCCAGACGACTGGTATTATGACTTCAACTAGGTCACACGTGTATAAGTAGAGCGCAGGCGCAGGCGGTTCAAGATGAACTGTTCATTGTCAACCCGTTTGGATAAGAGTTTGAATTGAACGCCTACCGACTTACCGAGTACACTCACGGACATTTAGGTACTACGTTAACTATGTATCTAACCGCATCGACAAAATAATTTTTATGTATCTGTACATATTAGCATCAATGTCTAATCATCGATAGGTAAATATGAGGTGCATCGTTTCGCGATTGTTAAGTATTATGGACTTATAAATAATAATAATACAAAGTCAAAGTCAAAGTCAAAATATTTTATTCATATAGGTATCACTGATACACTTATACTGCTGGTAAGTACTAAGATTAACACATTAATGGGAAAATGGTATACTAACATGTGCAAGAATAAGATATGATATGATATGGATTTCTACGACCCGCTCGGATACTCTTGCCTCTTGCCTCGCGCCGCCTCGCACGGCTCGCAGCTTGCGGCTTGCGGCTTGCGTCATGCGGCTCGCGGCACGCGGGTCGCTGGAGACTAACTAGAACAAAGACTTTGTACGGTTCATAAAACTACAAAGGGCGAGTATCTAGCCGGGCGCGCGGCACAATGGCGGACGGAGGAGCCGAGGAGTCGAGGACGACGGGCCCTTTAGTGCTCCAGCGGACATAACGGCGGCAAGTGGGTCACGGACTGCGAGCGGCGCCCAATGGCGAATTTAAACTATTTATGGCGCAGCCCGACTCTTTGTGTCAAGTGTGTTGCGACTGCAGCCGGCAGCCGGCAGCGCACTGACTCCGCACGAGACGCCTCGCGCCATTGTTATGAAGCACGACTTCTCGTACAACAAGCTAGGCACAGTAGGCGCTCGACTCTCAGATTACATGCGACTTAAATTGCACGATTGTTGTTATTTCAAGACATTCTTGTTTGCCAAAAGAGCTCGTGCACGCAACATCCAGCAATGAAAGATTCGAGCGTTCTTAATCTATTTTCTCGATCTGAAAATGGAACGTGGAAATCGAGAGTTTGCAAACACGCTGAGCAGACATCAATTGATCAATCTTCCCATCGCATCTCACATTCAAGTTACGGAACAATGACTCTTTAAAAACTGCAATCTGCAGTGCTAAGAAATTATGTATATATCGGTGAGGCCATGAATCTCCAATGAAGGTCCAGGGACGGACCTCTTTATTCTACAGCGCTTGCCTGATGCAGAGGCTGGCATATAAGAAATGTCATGTCATATTTAGATTAGGGAATTGTCAAGAATGTAGAACAGATTATTATTGATCACTTAGTGTTGAAGTACTTTGGAATATTGATGTGAATGTTAGGAGAACTGGAAATATATCATGGTGCAAAGTAAAAGGAATATCATTTCATAACCAATACCATAGAATACCTCCTTCTGCTACATCAGAAGTGATGGACGAAACATGCCCACAAATCGGAAAATAAATGAGGAATGACACTAGTTCGGATGACATTTGAAGAAAATTTTGCAATGAGAAATGAAACAATACAAAACGCGATTAAATGAGAATGTGGAAGTTCATAATATAATCGACGTGGACAATGCAAAACGTAGTGATGCGACTCAGTGGAGCTAGAGTTCATATAAACCAAGCCATCCAATGTGTCATGATGACCCAGGAGCTAACACTGAAACCGATGGTTTGCTTGGAGACATGTCTGCTGCAGGTGTAAGTCACGTAGAGAAACTATGGTCGGTCTGGTAGTATAGTAAAAGAAGGTTTAATGATGATGATATGATGATATCGATTTAATGTGTCGCAACAATGGCTATTGTAAAAAAAAGTGAGAAAAAATAAAGAGGAAAGTAAAAACAGAGGTAAAAAAAATAGTACCTACTAAAAAAAAAGTGTAAAAAAGTGTAAAAAAGAGTAAAAAAAGAGAAAAGTGAAAATGAAAGGTAAAAAAAGAGTACCTAGTAACAAAATGGAATTACAAAAAAAATTGAGTAAAAAAAGGTGTCAAAAAAAATGAAAAAAAAGGAAAGAAGTGTGAATAGAGTCCGGACCAGCATAGAACTGAAGGGGCGATGTACCTGAAGAGTCTTGGAGAGACTGGGCCAGGAGTCTGCAGGGTTTGAACCGGACCAGACGACAATGACATAATTGCGACGTTTCGTAGAGTTTGTATGAACCAGATTGGTAACCAAATGGCCAGACCATAGTTCTCTCTACTATGTTTTAAGTGTCCACATTTAAAAAACATCAGACTTAATGAGCGAATTATTCTTGACTATAAATTAATAATGATTGTAATGTATTGAGCTACATGAGGGTACATGGTTGATAATTATTTGTAAACCACCGGCATTTTATGTATGAATAAAACAGTCTCGTTTGGAGCCATCTTGTGTTTGCTTGCGAACCCTTCAGTGGCGACGATTTTTGGGTTTAAATTCGCGATGCCGTTCGGGAAAGTGCATGAATTTGACCTCGACGGGTCCCGGAACTGGTCGGCGTATGTGCGGTTAATCGAACAATTCATTTTATTGAACGATATAAAAGATGAGTTGCGCGTGGCCACGTTGCTAACCCATGTCGGATCGGCTACGTACGGACTTATGTGCGACCTGTGGTCACCCAAACACCCCGAAGATAAGTCTTTTACGGAATTAGTAAACCTCGTCAAGAACCATCTGGAACCGAAGCGCTCCGAGATAGCCGAGCGTTACACATTTCGACAGCGTAGACAAGGCGAAGGCGAATCGATCGGAACATTCCTCCAGAATTTGAAGCACCTGGCCACACACTGCAACTTCGGCAACAACCTGGAGGAAAATATCCGCGACCAATTCGTTTCGGGGCTACACAGCGAGGAAATGCGATCCCGACTGTTCGCGGAACCGGAGCTCAACTACAAGAAGGCAGTGGAGCTGGCGCTGGCGCTGGAGGCGGCCGAGCGGCACGCGGCGGAGGCCGCGGCGCGCGCCGGAGCCGCGCCGTGGGCGGCGGCCAGCCCCGCGGGACTCACGGGAGGCGAGGGCAGCACCAACCTGCACCGGGTGGCTGCGGGCGCTCCGCGCGCCGTGGCATCGGCCGGGTCTTCGCGCGCCTCGCCCTGTTGGCGGTGCTCCCGGGAAGGACACGCGCCTAATAAGTGTCGGTACAAATCGTACGTGTGTGATAAGTGTAAAGTGAAAGGGCACTTGAGTGCGGCGTGTAATAAAAGTGCTAAATACGGCGGGAGATCGAGGTACCAAAACTACATCGAAAGTGAATCGGATACCGAAGAGGAAGGGTATGATGGATTGTATAATTTGCAAAGCTTGTGTGTTAAAAACGTAAAGGATGGTCATTATCATTGTAATTTGCTAATTAATGGTAGAAAAGTATTGTTTGAGATCGATACTGGAAGCAAGATATCGGCGGTGTCAAAATCTTTTTACAATAAATATTTTTCTCATGTGCCCATCACGCGCGATAACATTAAGTTACAATCGTACACCGGCGAGGCGATCATACCTATCGGTCGCATAGATGTGCAGGTGCAGGCTGACGTCAGCGACAGTCGAGCGGCGCGCGCGTCTTTGCCGCTATTCATCATTGAGCGCGGCGGGCCGCCGCTGCTCGGACGTCGATGGATGCGGGAATTACGCTTGCAATCGATACATTTATTTCATATGCAGCCTTTGCATAACAACGGGATTGACTCGATAGTGGGGCAGTTGAGAAATGAATTTCCTGAAGTTTTTTCTGACAAGATTGGTACATTCAAACAAAAGATTAAATTATATTTAAACGATTATAAACTCGACTCCAGACGACTAGTGTTGTAGAATAAAAGCACTGGGATATTTTCACTCATTTATTCTTTTGTGCTTAAATCGCCATTTCACAAAGGTGTCTCATTCAAGAGGAGAAGAAATGGCGAAAGAAACTCCTCTACACATCTTTTAAAATAAGGTATTTTACAATTAATTCTTGCTTAAACTATTTTTGACTTAAACTATTTCTACAATTTAGAATGATTACAAAACACCCGTATTACTCGTTTCCCAGTCTAAGAAAGAATGCCCTCCCTGGGCCGCTCTCCAGACCGACCAACATCAATCCCTTGTTCATTGTTCTTTCTCACAGTAATATTTCACCCGAAACCCGAAACCAGCCAACTAAGGTGTGTTGACTGATGCCGGCGCCATGGAGTTCGGCGAATTACAAAAATAATGGCGTCTTTGTTCCTAGTATTAATCAAATAGTTTATTGTTAATTCTAAACCCTAACAATCGACCATCCTGACAACGTATGCGTCCCCGCATACGACACCAGGTGGTAACCCTAACAATCGGCATGTTGGTCGGTAATACATATTCATACAAGTATTTAACTACTTCAATACTACAACTTGTCAAAACAATTATACGATATTACAGCAAGATTTCAAAATCATTAATTGAGTCTTTTTTTTACATTATGATACTTATTGCTTTATGTCTATATTCCAATACATTGTTTTTATATCGTAACCAAACAAAACAAAACATTATTATGTTCAAAATATGTAGTCAAGCTAAATAAAGAATTTTGCAAATTGTTTACAATTCAGGTACAGTAAATAATTGAAAACCAATAGACAATTTGACTAGACACTTGACTTCGTTGACTAGGCAATTGTTTTTACTAGACAGTTAACAATCTTTCATAAGGTAGGTACTCAAATATAAATCTTTTATCACCACTGACCGACAGGCGGTGTGGAGCTTCCTAAGCAAACCTTCGCCACTAACCGACACAAACGGTGTGGAGCTTCTATGAAAAGTCTCTTCATCGAATTAGTACTTATATACATTTACTTCTTATGAATATGAAAAATTATTAAAATATAAAACTTAAATATTTGTGCCTATTGAAATTCTTTTTAACATAAAACATAAAATCAATGTAAATGTCAACATCAATAACAATATCCTTCATCTTTTACTAATGATACTGAGGTATTAACTGTTGCATTATACTCGCCACGAACTAAGAAGCCATATTTATCGTTTGTCTTCGCAGTGACACTAGAGATGAACAAAAAAAAAATCGGTTCACGAAAGAACCAATTTTTGCAACAAATCGATTCAAAAATGTAAAACTTTCTAATCGATTCAATAATTAAATTGTAAATTCTAAAAACCGAAACATTTAGATATTCACAAGTAACTGGAATGATACTGCCTCCATTGATCTAATTACTTACTTAGCATACCTAAACGCTCAATAATAATAATTATATATTTACGAATATAATAAAATATTTTTTTCTAAAATCTCACTGCTAATTCGTCCGCGCCGCATCAAGCGTATAAAATTTGGGTTTCGGTTGAATAATGAATATTTTAACCCTATTCTAATTATTTCAAATACCTGCAATTACAGATTATCGTAATAAACACTTTTGGTCATGTTCATAAAGAAGAGAAGAAATTAATTTGTTTAATTGTTAAACACAAAGAAAGAAATAAAATGAATTCATTTTTATTTTAAGTTTCGATTATAGTAATGTATCGATTATGATTGGTTTTATAAGTGGTTTCAAGCCGACACATCACTTAACGTCAGTGTAAATTTTGGCATCTTCATATAACATTGATTCGACGCCTCATTGTTTTATTCAATTTTGCATTAATTATGATGTGATGGGATTTTTACTAGATGATTTATAAATAACGTCAATGAAAACGAATAGGGATTTTAAACAAATTTTGGCAAAATCTTTTGTTCGTAAGTATCCAACTGTTCATGTCAATTAAATGATTATTTCATTTTGCTCAAAGATGTCCGTACAAGGTTGGTTCATATTAATAAATGGCAGCTATCATTAATGGCTTCTTAGATAATTTTGAGTATAGTTGTTGTATGATATTAGTTTAGCATTCCAGCTGTTATACATTAAAGTTCGAACGATCGAGTCGACATTCAATCAGCAAATCACTAACTTTAACAGAGCACACTACTGGCCGATGGTATGCAGTAGGGCTACGTTAATAATAAGCACCAAGTTCAATCATCAATACACCAACTCAACGAGTTGATACCACCACTGGCCACCATAAGACGATCGATTACTTATGGCATACGGCACTGTGTCATCCGCACTAGCATCCGACGTATCAAGAAAAGCACCGATTGATTCGATACAAAACGTGACCGACGACATACTATTGCGAAACTTCGACTAATAATTTCCTTCACTGTCCAACATAAGACGATCGATTACTTATGTCGGAGCAATATCGACACTGTCTGAACTGGCGCATCGATATATCGATTCGATGTGCAATACTTGCTGATGGAAAAGAATGAAACATTAAGATTATACTAATATCATACAAATAAAAACTGAGTGACTACTGTTAAATATACTGAAGTAGGTACTTTTGTATAAATTGTGTTCAATCATGTGTTTTCATCGATCTCATTAATTTCACAATAAATTATTTAAGTTACAATAAATAAAATCGAAACTGTTTAATGAACATAAGAAGCAAACCAGTAACAATAATTTACTTCTAGATCTCATAGAATAATTATTATAGTATGTTAATTTTTCACATAAGTTCTCAAAGAATTAATCGCTATCACAGAAAACATCATGTTCATCAATCATCATCCTATTCTTACTATATGATATAAATGTGAAGGATTGTTCGGACTTTTGTTAATCTTTCATACAGAACTTACAGAACGGATGTACTTATTATCCTGGAAAATGCAGGCAAAGCCGCGTGCACAGCGCTAGTGTACTTCTAAAGCAATTACATACGTCGTACGCATCCATGGTCTCATTCGATCAAAACAAAACTGACTCGTAATCTGAAAATTAATCAGAAATATCTCTATAGTTACATGTTAACAGTGCATAACACACAGGTATACAATGTGGTTACATCATGTTTATCTCAATTGACAAATAAGTATCTAGTTAAGTCGGTACACTTTCAAACTTTTCAAAGCGATTCTCTGAACACGATTTAATTGCTTTAACTATACAAAGTTGTCAACCTTTTGCTTTGCCCATCGCTGGCTTAACTAATCAACATTATTTTAATTTATTTAATATCTCATTATGTTTGTTAATTATAAATCTGCTAGTCCCTCCACACAAAGACGAGGGATCCTCTAAGATTAAAATTCTACTATTGTCCTGCTGTTAAAGTAGGCCTTAATTTAATATAAGCTTAACTCTTACTTGTGACTAACTCTAACTTGTAACTGTTATTTATTGTGTTGTTTAAAATGTTGATTGCACACACCAAAACAGAAATTTATAAAATTTACACTATTAATCGATAATCACAATACAACGGGCAGCCTTGTCGCTTACCTAAATCTATACATTGCTTTTATTTTAAGTAAATGAAACCCTTTGCGACTGACGTGGTAGTCCAGAATGTGAAATACTTATTTGAATTATCAAACTATTTCTGGTGTATTTATCAGTTCAATAAAGTTCATAATAATTACGAAATTATTTTATGGTATACTTTTTTGTTGTTCATCGGTTTATATATTTATCTGTGCTTTAATTAATGTTTCCTGATAATTTCTGAAAAGCTTTATCTAATTTATAAAAATCTCGTGTCATGGTATTTGTAGTCGTACTCCTTTGAAACGCCTCGACCGAGTTTTTTTTGTGTATATGTATTTTGTAGATATCAAAATAGGTCGTAAAATATATTTCATACCACTAGGTAATCACGGTAGCTAAGAGTGACTGAAACTTACTTTTATTTCAGTTGGATCACAGTTTAAGAATCTCGTTTAAACATTATTTTCTGGTATAGATGCTGGCTTTCCCGAAACGAATGACGGCGGATTATTAGTCATTTTTAAGTAGAGCAATAACTTAGTACGAAAATATTATTGTATTTGACCTTGAATCAAGCAGTAACATCGAATGGGTAGGTACGTGTCCGAGATTCATTATAATAATTTACAAAGAGTAATTTAACTCCTCTCTCAGAGTTGTCAATTTAGCCCTTTCGGGACTAGATCTAGCCCTTTTTACGATTTTTCAGCCCTTCAAATAAAACAGGATAAATTCACGTTTTCCACGAACCTTTTCATGCAATCGATCGAAAAAACCAATTTAGGTAGTGAAAGATATCGAAATAATGACCATTATTATACTTGTAGAGCGTCTTAAGACCTTTTTTTTTCACGCTCACCTCTATTAATTAAACAATAGCCCCTATTTCCAATGTATTGGACGAATCTAGCCCTTTTTAAAACTCTGTTTAGCCCGAGAACTTGATACCGAGTTGGCAACTTGGCTCTCTATAAATCATCAAACAGAAAATAAGCAATCGGTACTTGATAGGTATATCATATAAATAGATGACCACTTACTGCAAGTTTGTACGATAGGATAATCGTGCACAATTTTGCCACCACCAGTACCAACGCTATCATGAAAATATTTCCTCATTCAACCATCAAACATCGAACTTTATCAGCTTTATTACAAATTCCTACTATAAAATGAGCAAATGTTGCTGAATTATTTCTTTCTATTTACCTACGAGTATAAGTCAGTTTATTGAGTTATAAAGAATTTAAAATAATTGTTCACCTTCTTTTCTGTTCTAAAATTCGTAGGAAAAACATATATAACTCTTTTTATTATTATTAAATTAACTAATCCACTAAGTACACGAGTCTCTCCGGAAACAACTACTAGAGTTTATATTTTTGTACAGTCGGTACATACGTTCATTAAAATAAGTCTAAGTTATTTATATCCACTTACAAGCTTACATGTCACATAAACAAAATAAATTATTGCCCTATTAAGTTCGATTCGTAAGTTTTGAATTTCGCTCGCAGTCACGCACTCAAACCACTTGACAAATAAATGCAGTGTTTAGAATTCCTGCATGCTCTTTTAGTGTAGTTTATAGTTAAGTTTAATATTTAAAACTAGTTGACCCGATGGACGTTGTCTTCTTTTGTTTTATTCTTCTTCAGTATGTACATAATTAACTATTATGATCATAAATAACATCAAACCTATGACAACAATCCAAAAGCGCCAGTCACCTCATCTTATCACTATTTTATTAAAAGTCAATATATCAAGTCATTATTTGAAAAAAACAGCAGAATAATCGGCGTCGAAATTTCAAAATGGGTCATTTGACCCCTGTCCGTCTTTCTAGTGTTAAATGAGTCATTTTTTTAGTTTTACGTACGAAAATACAACAAAACGACGAAACCCTAATAGTCGTGCGTCTGTTCGTCTTTTCCTCTGCCGCAGCCAATTTGCTGCGAAACTACTGAGGCTAGAATTTAAAAAGAAATAATAATACTTTACTTAAATATTACAGGTAAACTCATATGAAGTGTATGGTCTTAAAAGAAAAGGTAATTTATCCCTCGATCGTAGATGATCAACGTGCGGAAACAACTCCACTCGAGTTTAACTCAAACTTTTGCGGTTTTCTCGTTAGTTTGTTAGCGTGTATCTAAAATATTCTATGAGTCGAATCTGTCAAACTTAATTAGACTTATTTCATGTTATCCTAAGCAGATATACTCGTAATTTCAGATAATATTTTAGTTCTGGTTGCAATGCTCTTTTTTGTAATAAGCATGACGTCATACTAGACTCAGGCTTGGCTCCAGAAAAAGTAACTTTTTCACGATCAACAGCTCAGTCACTAATCTTTGCTTGCATTAATTTAAAATGGAGAGAATTACATGACCTTGTTAATATTGTCCAGCGTAGATTTTGCAACTCTCAATATTAGTCCAATATTCCGGTCAACTGCGTTCTGCGCTGATTGCTGATGCTCATTGTTCCTTGGCGCGTACGTCAGCTAGTTCTTCACGTTGAACTCAGTCTCTTCTGCATAACGAAATACTGGGACCAGAATTATCTCGCTCTTTAGTGACCTGGTCCCAGATCTGTCGATCTGCTTCGAACATTAGCTGGAACGTTTGCATTAAGAGGCAAACAGAAAAACAAATGGCATTAGTGATCTGATATATGTATGTACATAATTGTAAATGGTACAAACAAAATACAAACAGAAATAAACAGGACTACGCAAGGAATGCCCTTAATATCTACTTAGTCATGTAAATATTTTCTAGAAGCCGCTTATGTACCTAAATAAAAAAAATATCATCGCTGCTTATATTGCCCAAAACTTAAAAACAAAAACAAGAAACAAGAAGAAAATCTTTCTTTGATTTACAAACTGTAAATATCTCTACTTTAAAAAATAGTCATCTCTTTAAGTGAGGGCTTTTTTTTCCAACTGACTCAATTGTCTAATAAACAAGCACTAAGTTTTACCTGTGTCGCAGGTGGCATGGACAACACATATAACACATCACAATAGGACCTTGCACTCGAGTAAAAATATTTATGTGTCACATAAATATCTGCCCCGGCCGGGAATCGAACCCGGGATCCATCACTTCGCAGGCAAGGTCGCTAACACAGAACATCTCTGTGGTCGCTACCAACAAGGCTACAGAATTAGATGTTAGTGTACATAAACGCTGTCCAATGATAAATATTCATTAAATAATTTTAATGTTTTGTTTAATAGTCTGTATTGTTTGTATCTGTGTTTGTAACAAAATAACAAAATTACTACAGACATTTTGATTTCATCTACAACTCGTATGACCATCACAATCTATACACAAATCATACACGTTTTAAAAAACATGTTCTTGTTTTTTTATATATATTTAAATATGTTTAAGTGGGCTTTACTTACGTTTTTCTTGGTTCTTGCACTTCTGAGATATAAACTCGACTCCAGACGACTAGTGTTGTAGAATAAAAGCACTGGGATATTTTCACTCATTTATTCTTTTGTGCTTAAATCGCCATTTCACAAAGGTGTCTCATTCAAGAGGAGAAGAAATGGCGAAAGAAACTCCTCTACACATCTTTTAAAATAAGGTATTTTACAATTAATTCTTGCTTAAACTATTTTTGACTTAAACTATTTCTACAATTTAGAATGATTACAAAACACCCGTATTACTCGTTTCCCAGTCTAAGAAAGAATGCCCTCCCTGGGCCGCTCTCCAGACCGACCAACATCAATCCCTTGTTCATTGTTCTTTCTCACAGTAATATTTCACCCGAAACCCGAAACCAGCCAACTAAGGTGTGTTGACTGATGCCGGCGCCATGGAGTTCGGCGAATTACAAAAATAATGGCGTCTTTGTTCCTAGTATTAATCAAATAGTTTATTGTTAATTCTAAACCCTAACACGATGGCACGCCGATATTTTGCAAGGCTCGCCCCTTACCACTGGCGTTGCGAGTACCTGTCGAGTTAGAGATCGAACGTCTTCAACGGGAACAAATAATTGATAAGGTAGAAAGATCTGATTACGGTACGCCTATTGTCCCCGTTATTAAACCGGACGGCTCGATACGTCTGTGCGGGGACTACAAGGTGACAGTAAATAAAGTATTGAAAGATTTTCATTATCCTTTACCGCGTATCGAACAGTTATTCGCAGCGTTAAGTGGCGGGGAACAATATTCTAAGATAGATTTGAAGCACGCGTATATGCAGTTGTTATTAGATGAATCGTCACGACACATAACAGCGATCACAACCCATGTAGGTATTTTTGTTTATCGCAGAGCGCCCTTCGGTTTAAAATGCTTACCGGAAATATTTCAAAAACTTATAGAGGAAACACTTACGGGAATACGATGTGTAGCATTTATTGATGACATTTGCGTTACGGGCCGTAATAGGGATGAGCATTTAAATAACTTAAGGGCTGTTCTAACGCGATTGAAGGAGGCCGGTCTCACGGTAAAAGAAAAGTGTGAATTTTTTAAAGATGAAGTATGTTATCTCGGCTATCGAATAAATAAAGATGGATTACACACAGATCACAGTAAGGTAAACGCTATTAGACTCATGCCCACTCCCGAGAACGTATCTCAGCTGAGAGCGGCACTAGGTTTTATTAATTACTATGCACGTTTTGTACCTAATATTAGTGCCATTCTCCAACCTCTGTACGCGTTACTAAAGAAAGGCGCGACGTGGGTGTGGACTGAGGGATGTAAAATAGCATTCGAACAGATAAAGGCGGCGTTATCTAGCGACCCGGTTCTGGCGCACTACGAGCCGGGCCTGCCGTTGATCCTGGCGGTGGACAGCAGCTCGTACGGGCTGGGCGCGGTGCTCTCGCACCGGTACCCCGACGGCACCGAGCGCATCGTGTGCTGTGCGTCGCGCTCGCTCACCCGGCCCGAGCGCGACTACAGCCAGCTCGATAAGGAGGCGCTCGCCATCGTGTACGGAGTCACGCGTCACCACCAGTATCTGTACGGTAGGCACTTTATTTTACGCAGCGACCACAAGCCCTTGAGCTACATATTCGGACCGAAAAAGGGGATTCCGCAGACGGCGGCCAGTCGCTTGCAGCGATACGCCGTGCGGCTGGCGGCATACGACTTTGACATCGTGTTCGTGTCTACGGGCGAAAACGGTAATGCAGACTGCTTGTCCCGCTTACCGCTGGTAAAACGCCAGAACGAGTGCGAGCCGGTCGAGGAAGCCGCATATTTACATTTCATCGAAGATAATTTTCCCGTGTGTCACACGGACGTGGCTAAAGAATTGAAAAAGGATAGGCTTCTTTGTAAAATCTATGGGTATATTATGAGCGGCTGGCTCGCTCACGTCGAATCGGAGGAGGAAAACCGCTTCTTTACGCGACGTGATAATTTGTATGTAGATAGGGGCTGCATACTATGGGGTTACCGGATCGTTATACCGGTAACGCTGAGAAAGAACATTCTCGACGAAATACACAGCGGACACATGGGCGTAGTTCGCATGAAGCAAACGGCGCGGAACTACGTCTGGTGGCCCAACATCGACCAGGATATCGAGGAGCGCGCGCGGCGCTGCGACGCGTGCCGCCAGCAGCGCGACGCGCCGCCGCACGCGCCGCCCGCGCCGCACCCGTGGCCGCGGGAGCCGTGGACGAGGCTCCACGCTGACTTCCTGCAGTACGCCGGTAAGTATTACCTCGTAGTAGTCGACGCACACTCTAAATGGATGGAGATCTATACGATGTCCAAAGGTACGTCGGCGAAGCTAGTCGCTAGTAAGCTGCGGGAAATGTTCGCTCGCTTCGGACTGCCGAAACAGCTGGTCACGGACGGGGGACCGCCATTTCGGTCGGCGGAATTTGAATGTTTTTTACGTTGCAATGGCATCAAGCATATTCTCGCTCCTCCCTACCACCCAGCCAGTAATGGCGCCGCGGAGAACGCAGTGAAAACATTCAAGAATGTAATGAAGAAGGCGGTCGCTCAAGGTAACGACATTGAAAAAGAATTGTCCAATTTCTTATTAAATTATCGTAATACGGTGCACGCCACCACCCAGAGGGAGCCGGCGGTGGCCATGCTGGGGCGGCGGCTGCGCATGCGGCTGGACCTATTGCGGGTGGACACGTCCGAGGTGGTGGAAACGGCGCAGCGAGCCCAGACAGCATATGCAGGGGGTACGTTTAGGGAGGTGCGACCTGACGACGCGGTATTAATAAGAAATTATTCAAAGTATGGGCCAAAGTGGAAGGAAGGTAAGATAACGGAGAGGACCGGTTCAGTCACGTACAGGGTGCTATGCGAAGATGGTGAACAACGTAAACATATCGATCAGATAATACCGGTAAGAAAATCCGTTAAATACCCTACACCTAAGGCACATAGTGAGCACTTGGACCAACACGGAGGCGAGACTGACGACGTTTCAGTGGGTGGGTCTCCCAAGTCTCACGTAGTTGATTCCTGGAGCTCAGCTCAGAACACACCCACGGCACCCACCGCTATAAACAGTTCGGTACGCACCAACAATGACGATTGGGTCAATACAATGCCGCGTAAGAAACATACATTTAATAACGATTCAGAATAAATATTATTTTTTTTCTTATTGGTTTCATGTCGTTTGGTATAATTACATTATAATTGCAATAAGTATTATTTATTGTTATTTCTGTTCAAGTAAACATTTAAGTTTATACTTCTATTTAAAAAGATAATTATTCTGTATTGGGGTACTATTCATATAAAGAGTACTCGTATAACCTCAGTTATGTAAAACTAAACGTGTCCCTAGATGTAATAAGTCGATATTAACGATAAGTCAAAATTATGTAACCTTCAAATTTGTATTAAGTTTTCATAAGTAACAGTTTTTTTTAAGAGGGGGGAAATGTAATGTATTGAGCTACATGAGGGTACATGGTTGATAATTATTTGTAAACCACCGGCATTTTATGTATGAATAAAACAGTCTCGTTTGGAGCCATCTTGTGTTTGCTTGCGAACCCTTCAATGATGAATGATAAAAATGAATATGAGTGAGGTTAATGTAGTCAGAATAGCCGAGCAAGATACTGTTGAGACTATTTTTACAGAATTCTTATTATCCACACGAGGCCGTGCGGGTCGTCAGCGATGGCCGCGTGAGTGAACACAAAAACAACGTGTTTCGGACCCAGCAGTTAGAGCAGACCACATGCTTTGATCCAGTGATGACGTACCAAGATAAATTAATCCGCGCACGAGGACGAGCGCATGTCAGGATAGCCGTATCGGTGAGGCCATGAATCTCCAGTGAAGGTCCAGGGACGGACCTCTTTATTCTACAGCGCTTGCCTGATGCAGAGGCTGGCATATAAGAAATGTCATGTCATATTTAGATTAGGGAATTGTCAAGAATGTAGAACAGATTATTATTGATCACGTAGTGTTGAAGTACTTTGGAATATTGATGTGAATGTTAGGAGAACTGGAAATATATCATGGTGCAAAGTAAAAGGAATATCATTTCATAACCAATACCATAGAATACCTCCTTCTGCTACATATATAAGAAAATATGGATTAGATTAGAAATATATTATTGGATAAAAAACAATAAAGTCTAAAGATTACACCCAACTGTAACATCTGGTATGAAATACTGCTGCTGCTACGGTATGGTATGCAATTCAGACATTATCCAACAACCAAAACTGGGCGGAATAAAACCCGAAGTGGTAAAATATAAGTACATATAGCAATAATTTCACGTTACAAGAGCCATGCGTCATTCGTAGGGAGCGATACATTAGGGCTCGGGAGTCCTTTGTTAGGCGCATCTAGGAAATAAATAAACATTCGCCGCCGGGACCCGCGCCGCGGCGTGCGGTGTGCGGCGTGCGGCGTGCGGCGTGCGGCCGGGCGGCCGGGCGGCCACAAAAGAATTCCTTTCGCTTGAATTAAGTTTTTGTGCGTGAAGGCGCGAGACTGAGGCTGAGGGCGAGAGACTCCAGGCGAGATACCAGGGCCAGGGCCAGGGGGAGATACGTTACTAGGAGGAAGCCACTGAACGACTATGCTCGATGATTGGTTGGTGATTGCATATGTCATCGTCTAATCGTGTCGTCGTCTGAACCGGAACGAGGAACTCACCACAGTCACCACTATGAACTACGCTATTTGATGCTCCATTTATCATAACGCTAAAGAAGGCATAGCGATTAGCGATGCAATACACGTGCCGTACGATATACACTACTTTGGCAAAGGGAGATCTCCCGCCAGGCGAGGTGTGTTGCCTGGGAGGCGGCCGAGCCCCAACTGTCGTTGTCGGAGCATTCGTATATATATACTAGCGATCTTTGAAAACTTCGATAGCGTGATTCAGGGCGAAGTGACGTCACCGTGTGACGTGTGTGCGTTGTCGCCACACTACGCAAAACAATTTCGTACTGGTACTACCCCAGCCCCCAGCCCCCAGCCTCCAGCCCCCAGCCCCCAGCCCCCAGCCCCCAGCCCCCAGCCCCCAGCCCCCAGCCCCCAGCCCCCAGCCCCCAGCCCCCAGCCCCCAGCCCCCAGCCCCCAACCCCCAGGACCCAGGGCCCAGGTGACACGAGTTAAGGCATAATAGTCATGATCATCATCATAATAGTCATATCTGAACATAGGTTGCTGCTCTATAAAACACAAGTTCGACCTCATATATATGGAGTACTGCTCCCATCTTTGGGCTGGAGCACCGACTACCCAAGTGGATCTCCTTAACCGGATTCAGAGACGGGCTATTCGTATTGTCGATAATCCCAAGCTCACAGACGGTTTGGAATCGCTGGGATTACGAAGAGACGTGAGCTCTCTATGCTTTTTCTACCGCCTGTATAATGGGGAATGTTCTGAAGAACTGTTTAACTTAATACCGGCGGCCAACTTCCACCAACGTGCAACGCGCCGCAATACCAGGTTTCACAAACACCATATCGATACCTGGCAATCGTCCACCGTAAGATTTTCACGACACTTCCTACCGCGCACGTGTAAACTGTGGAACGATCTACCACCGACGGTGTTCCCACGGTGCTACGATATGGGAACCTTCAAGAAGCGGGTCCATCACTTCCTTTTTAGCCGGCAGCGCAATGGTGGCGCCTCTAGTGTTGCGAGTGTCCATGGGCGACGGTGACTGTTTACCATCAGGTGGCCCGTCTGCTCGTCTGCCTGCGTATTACATAAAAAAAATAACAATCAAAAGCAACATTATAAGGTTTTTGCGAAATTAAAAAATGCAATATACTAAACCAAATGAGTGTTCCATTTTTCATTACTTTGATTGCAAATCCAGACCACATAATATAATTATTACACCTAATAAATGATTATACGTACTGCATAACATAAAGTATAATGCATTACATAACAGCAAAATGTTAAGATTGCTGAACTTCAAAAGGGCAGAACAAAAGGGCTCAGCGCAATCGAGATTCAGGTTCGAGATATTCGATCTAACTTGCTGGTGGACGATAACATCTGGGGTCTGCCACCACCCACCACCCACCAGCCACCAGCCACCACCGCATTGCTCACATCCGCTGCATCCGCATTACTTCAACTTACGGACATGTAACGATCATTTTAAAAAATTTAATTAACTTGACAAGTGCGAGTTAAACTCGCTTGGAGTCCGTTGATTATGTATTCACCGTTATTTTTCTATTTTATTTATTTTTGCTGTTTTTTTTAAATCATAGACTTTTTATAGATTTTTCTGTAATATTTAAGTAAAGAACTATTCTCTGTATGTTTTTTCAAAATTCTAGCGTCCGCGTCAGTAGTTTCAGAGATATGGGGGAAGGTCAATTATTGGCTTTAATTTTCGTTCTTTCTTGAATAATTTTAAAATTATCCATTGTAAAACTATAAAAAATATATATTTGAGATCCTTACAATAAGCCCTTTCATTTGACATACACATGATACGGTTTGCAAAAGAGTTTTTGTTTAATTTTGATAAAGTATTTTTTTTTTCAAAATTCAGTTGTTTACTTTATAACTTCGTCTTTGGGTCACAAAAAGTTTCGGAGTAACTTAGCTGTGAACGGGGGCGATCGCCCAGAGAAAAAAGGTATCGTAATATACCTTTTTAAAATCTTTATGATGAGCTGTTTACTTTAATACCCATATTGCATTATTTGATGTATTTTTATGTTTTGATACCTTGAAACAATGGCATCTCACACACACCATTATATAAGAACACTTGGATTATCAAGACGAATTTAACGATACCTTAATTATGTAAATCCATTTTGGAAGATATGAAGTACTAGATATTTAATATTACACGCATACATATATACGCGCGAAAAACATCCCGTCCTAGTAGTCGGGTAAAAATGAACGTGGCCTAATAAAATATTATTGTTACAACCTGTAAGTGGATATATTTATTTATTTATTTATGTTTGCTGAATTTAAAATTATTCCTATTTATTGCCACTTACACGTTATAACAATAATCATAAAGCGCCCCCACGTCCATTTTTAATGTAGACGATCAGGACGTTCTCTACTCTGTACTTATGTTAGGTGACTGAAAGTTTATAATTTAAAATGGAGCAGGTTCTATGTTTTGTATTTTTTAACCGACTTCAAAAAAGGAGGAGGTTCTCAATTTGACTGTATTTTTTTTATGTTTGTTACCTCAGAACTTTGGACTGGGTGAACCGATTTCGATGATTCTTTTTTTAATTGAAAGCTGGTGCTTGTCGCGTAGTCCCACATAAATTTGAGCGTAATCTGACAATGGTATTCATGTCAAAAGTACAATGTACTTCATTTGAAGTCGGTTAATTTTTTGTTAAAATGTTAGATTATTCTTTATGTACAGTTATAGTTCCGTTGTTTATTTTTATGTAAAAAGCATTATAGGCTTAAGAGACGTGGCAGCAATTATTATATGTTACTATAATCAAGTACTATTATTTCTTCTGTGCTAATTTTGAATTTCTGTTCTCGGTCTGGGTGTAAATATCCTTATTCTTTGTGTGTTGTCCATGGCACCCACGAGGCCACGACACAGGGAATCTTAGTGTGGAGTGTGAAGCGTTATTTATTTATTTATAGTATTTTTCGCAACGATACTACTCGTAAAGATGGTGGTGATCCCACTCAGCGTATAGCGGAGACTGCGAGCCGCGAGGAGCACGCGGCGGTCGGGGCGGGGGAGCGGGGAGCGGGGGGGGGGGAGTGGGGAGGGGGAGGAAGACGGCTCTAGGATCGCACGATAACTTTGTTTCGCGAAACCGTTTTTGTCTTTCGAGTGGTTGTACTGTACGTGACGGAATCGGTGCTTAAGCAGATAATCTTGCTTTGACCCTGCATTATGGAAGTCGGCCAGATCAAAAGACTTATTTGTTTGATCCATAGTTTAATAGTTGGCAAACTGAAGTTATGCGAAATATCGTGTACAGATTAAACGATATTTCGCATAACTATAAAATTAAGTAAAATTTCCGACATAAAACAACAGCAGTGGTAATTCAGTAATTTTACGTTGAACTATTCATCGTACCCCCGCGTCCCCTCCCACAACCCCCACTTGCGGTTGAAATGCAAAAAAAAAAACAGTTACAAAAATCTGGTTTGTAAGTGCATCACGTACCTATAAAAAGTAAAAAAAAACGTCAAAATATTTTATTCCTATATGTATTACTGATACACGTCATTTTTTGGCTTTTCGGAAATGTGCTTTGTCAAATTGTCATGGAGGTGAAGAAAAGCCTAAAGGTCGTAGCACACAATATATCAACTTGGAAAGGGATCGATACCGGATCGCTTCGCCTTCAACCAAGCATCAACCTAACGTAAGCGCGTTACCAACCGACCAGCAGCTCCGAGTCGACTCGGCTACGGCTAGGCGGCGCCGCGCTTACGGCTAAATAAAATAATTCAATAAAACACGCGCGCAAAAAGACTAGAAGTTGCCTCGTGAATGACAGCAGTTCTGTTCGCCGACGCAGCGGTAGCCGCGGAAAGTCGACGGATAGCGTACGGTGAGACGTAAGCGCGGGTACGGCAAGTCGTCCACGCACCGTACCGCGGTTCGTGAGCTTGTCTCGAGGCGAGGCGATTACGTTACGAATCCGATAAGTGTGCTTTACAGTAGGGAGTTTCATACAAAGAATACTGAAATGCAAGAGTTTGATACGTTTACGTTCCGTTTACGAGTTGATATTATGTGTGCTACAACCTTAAAGAAACACACGCACACGCACACGTACACGCAACTCCTAACAATTGTGTTTTTATACGGTTTTTGAAAGATTCTATTGGCAAGTCACGTATTAATTTTGGGATTTTCTAATATATAAAATTCTCGTGTCACAGTTTTCGTTGCCATACTCCTCCGAAACGGCTTGACCGATTTTGATGAAATTTTTTGTGCTTATCCGGTATCTATGAGAATCGGCCAACATCTATTTTTCATCCCCCTAAATGTTAGGGGTAGTCCACCCCTAATTTTTTTTTTATTATTTTATATGGCAAAACAACGTTTGCCGGGTCAGCTAGTATTATAGAAATGTACACCAAGCCCTGTGAAAGATCACTGCACTTAGGCGGAACATTCTTTTTGTTTGGTGATTATTAATATCAAAATTTTGTTTATACGCGTTTATATTCTTCCGTATAAAAACTACATTATTGAAGATAATTACTGGGAAGCTACTGTAGGTATACCTATTTCCTTGAACTTTTCACGCAAAGATTCCCGAGACTTAAGTTTATAAATAACCCTAACAGCCCTTTTTTAGAGTTTGAAAATTTGTTCTATATTGGCTGCTTTGCCCCACAGCAAGATGGTATAACACTGTGGAAATAAGCAAAATAAACTATCCTAGCAGTTTTGACGTCAGAATACTGCCTTATTTTCCTAACAGCGTAAGCACACCTACCGAGAGATAACTGTTTACAATAATGTTTTCCCATGTACCCCACGTACAGTTTCATAAATTCCAATTACGAGTCTGATTGCTTCAGAAACTACCACGTAAAAGCCAGTATGTAACCACTTAAGCTATGTGTAATTCCCTATTGCACAGAAAGTGTTATTTATGACCTATCTTTTTATTTAGTATAAAATACATCACATACGTATATTAAACCTTCATACTGTAGGGAAAGCGTTGGCTTATTAAATGAAATTGTCACAAGCCCCGTACATATGCGTTTATTGTATGAGAGGCACACCAAAGAAACAATGCTAATTAAGCGCACACCGAACAAGATAAACAGTTGTAGGAAAGACTATTAATATGAGCTAGCTTTTATTAAACTCACTGCACAGAAAAGTAAGGGAAGTTAGCAAGCATATAATTATAGAATGGTAAAGCGTTCGCGAGTAAAAAAACGAGAGAGGCGCACGAGCAGCCTTCCGGCGTCATAGAGCGTAAGCAGGTGACTGTCGGTTGTCGGCCGGCCGCTGCTCGCCGCCGTGCGCTTACGACCAGGTCGCGCGGCGCGGGGGGTTAACGAAGATACCCGAGCCGCCGCCGAACGCCTTTGACGACATTAATATAAAATCGAACTGCACGTCCGTTTATAACATCGCCACATCAGCCCCCCTGGAGACCTTTAGGGTCGAAAATAATTAGGAAAATGGACTTGACGACCAGAGCGTGTAATTTTCGTAACTGGCTGATTTACCTCAGAAGATTTGTCACTCTCGTTATTAAGCATAAATGCTGGCTTTAAGCGATCGATTGAAACACTAACAGTTTTGTGCGCAATTTGAATTTTAAAATATTTTTCTTTGCGTTCGACTACTTTATACGGCCCAGCGTAGGGCGGTTGCAAAGGTTTACGGACAAGGTCTTGTCGGATAAAAACATGTGAACAGGATGATAATTCCTTGTAAACAAATGTTTTAAATGAACCATGGCGAGCTACCTTTGACGGTTTAACTTTTGCTATGCGTAACCGTAAACGTGTTAGAAAATCGGAGTAGTCGGGTACGAAGTCTATACCCCGACTGCTATCAAAGAAATCGCCCGGGAGCCTCAATTGCTCACCGTACACTAATTCGGCGGTGGACGCTGACAAATCCTCCTTCCATGCACTACGTATACCTAGCAGTACTAGTGGAAGTACTTCCGACCAGTTGTCCTTCGCATGGCACATAATGGCTGCCTTTAGTTGCCTGTGAAAGCGTTCAACTAAGCCGTTGGCAATCGGATGATAGGCAGTGGTTTTAATGTGCCGTGAACCTAACAGAGATGATAAATGCTCGAATAGGTGCGACTCAAATTGTCTACCTCTGTCAGTTGTAATTTTTTCAGGGCAGCCGAATCGAGCCACCCAAGTACTAAAAAACGCCTTTGCAACGCTCTCGGCGGTGATTTCAGTAAGCGGTACTACCTCGGGCCAACGAGTGAACCTATCGACCATTGTTAAACAATACCTAAATTCATTTGAAATAGGCAAGGGACCGATCAAGTCCATGTGAACGTGAGAAAATCTGGCTGTTGGTACTGCGAAGTCGTGAGTCGGTGAGTGAACATGACGAGAGACTTTCGACTTCTGACATGAGATACACGAGCGCGACCATGTTCTACAGTCCTTACGAATGCCGGGCCACACGTAGCGTTCAGAAACAAGCTTCGCAGTTATCCTCGCACTGGGATGACTCAACCCGTGCAAAGCGTCAAACACCTGTCTCCGGAACTCGGTTGTAACAAAAGGTCGTTTAATCGAACCCGCGACGTCACAGACTAACTTAACATTACCAAAAAATACTTTTTCTAATTTTAACGACGAACCTTTTTTTATTAATGTATTTAATTCGGTATCTGTCAATTGCGAATTAGCTAGTGATTTTAAATCTATTATTTCTGCTATGGCGGCCGTCCTAGACAGAGCATCGGCTACCACATTGTCTTCACCTGCAATATACCTAATATCAGTTGTGAACTGAGATATAAAATCTAAAATACCTAAACTGGCGAGGTGAGCACTTATCGAGATCTTTTTTAAAGGCAGAGATTATAGGTTTATGGTCAGTAAGTATAAAGAAAGGTTTTAATTCTACCATATACCGAAAGTACTTCACTGACTCATAAATAGCAAGTAGTTCCCGGTCGTACGAACTATACTTCTTTTGCGCAGTGTTTAATTTATGCGAGAAAAAGCTAAGCGGCTGCCATTCGCCAGCAATTTGTTGTTGCAAGACTGCCCCAATAGCAGTGTCCGACGCGTCGGTGACGATGGCCAAAGGAGCGGAGGAGTCCGGGTGCGCTAGAAGTGTAGCATTAACAATACTTGACTTACAAGCATCGAAAGCCTTCTCCAGCGCTGGAGTCCACTCTATGCTGCTGTTGCTCTTAACCGATGCACCACAGAGTAGTGCGTGGAGAGGTGCCTGTATTCTAGCAGCGTGCGCTATAAAGCGACGGTAAAAATTGAGGGCTCCTAAAAACCGGCGTAGTTCTTTAATGGTTTTCGGCCTAGAGTAATTTAGTATGGCATGGACTCTGTCTTCAAGGGGTTTCGTTCCTGACGCGCTGACTAGGTAACCTAGAAATTCGATTTCTGGTACGCCGAAAATGCACTTGTTCGTGTTAAGTAGGATACCATGTTCATTAAAACGTTCGAAGACAATTTTTAAATGTTTTTCGTGTTCGGTTTCATTTACAGAGGCTATTAATACGTCATCAATGTATGGAAAGGCAAAGTCCAGATTCTTCAGAACTTCGTCCATAAACCTTTGAAACGTTTGCGCGGCGTTTCTTAGTCCAAAATTCATGAATTTATATTCAAAAAGCCCAAAACTAGTAGCTATAGCTGTTTTGGGAATATCTTCAGGTGCCACTGGTATTTGGTTATACGCGCGTACTAAATCTAATTTACTAAAAATTGTGCACCCAAAAAGATTATGCGAAAAATCCGCTATGTGCCTTACAGGGTACCGATCGGGAATCGTACGAGCATTAAGTGCCCTGTAATCCCCACATGGTCGCCACCCTTTATCTTTTTTAGGTACTAAGTGTAAGGGAGATGACCATGAGCTTTCTGACCTACGTACGACACCGGTACGTACCAAGTCCTCGAATTCCTGCCTAGCAATTTTTAATTTATCCGGTGCCAAACGTCGTGGCCTTGATGAGACAGGCGGACCGGGGGTCGTACGTATGTAGTGCTGTGTATTATGTTTTACAGCACGCTCGCGCGGGTCTCCTACCGGTCGAGTTATGTCGGGAAACTGCAATAATAATTTATGGTACGGACTGTCACCAGCTATAACTTTTATTTGAGGGCAATTACAAGCGGTAGCAGTTACGGCGGCTGTTGTAAGCGATGTATTTGCGTCAATCAGGCGTGAGTTACGAACGTCCACGAGCAAGTTGTAAAAAGATATAAAATCAACACCTATTATAGGCTTGCTTACATCCGCTATTACAAAACGCCAGTTAAAAGCACGGCGCAAATTAAAATCTAGACTAAGACTAATCCAACCAAAGGTAGCAATAACAGTATTATTAGCTGCATACAATTCATAATTTGTTTTAAACCGACGTTCATTATGTAAGTACTTAATTGGATAAACACACAAATCAGATCCGGTATCTATTAAATATTTAATATTAGTCTTTTTGTCCGTAACAAATAAGCGGCTTGGCACAGAACTAACACAGTCACTCGCCGCAACTAGCGACCGCTCGAATCGTTTTTTGAAAATGAACAAGGAGGTCTGCACTTAGCTGCCTTGTCTCCAAACTTCCGATGGTACCAGCAGCTGGTACTACTGGACGACCTGGAACGGCTCCTGTGCTGCTGACGACGTCTGCTCGATGATCTGGCACGCGGGCGGTACTGATGATACGCCCGTCCTCGCGACGAATACAACGAATCCACTTTTAAGGTAAGTGCTTCAAGCTTTTTGCTCACATCCTCAAACGTAGTACACGTAGATGCTGCGGCCACTTGCGATCTCGTGAAGTGAGGTGACGCATCCATTATCTGGTCGGCGAGCTGCGCAACCTTGTCCAGTGGCGAGTCGGCCTGCGTGGCTATTATAGCTTGTACGAAACTAGGCAGCCTGTCCGCCCACAGGGTACGTAAGAAGTCCTCAGTAACCTCTTTATCAGCGAGTGTTTTGAGGTGCCGCAGGAACTGGCTGGGTTTTCTATCGCCGATTTCTTCTTTCGATAAAAGCTGTCGCACACGGTTCTCTTTTGACGCTGATAATCTGGCCAATAATTCTTTTTTCACCGTCTCATATTTATCTGTAGCTGGGGGACTCGTTATAACGTCTTCGATCTCTTCAGCGTATTTAATATCCAACATCGCTATCACATGGTAAAACTTCGTAGTATCCGATGTGATGTTCGATAAAGCGAACTGTCCGTCGAGTTGTGCGAACCATAAGGCGGCCTTATTCGGCCAAAACGGCGGCATCTTAACGCCGACACGGCACAGGGCGTGGTCGGCCGTTTCGTTATTCTTGTCGCTATTCTGCTTGCTGCCATCGTTTTTTGACATTTTAGCATCGGTGTTCTGCACGACTTGGGGTCACCAATTGATTAGGGTCCAAAATCATACAACATCAACTGCTTCACTGTTTTTATTTGCGTTCACACACACCAGTATCCAATATTAACAAGCAAAGAGTTGAGCCATTTAAAAGATAAAATCGTCCGCCTTATAGAAACTACGGCGTACAGTCATTAGCGTGATTCAGACTAAACTTATTAGCGCCATCTATTATCCACCGATTGTACTAAATGTTCAAAGAGAAACCAATAATTCACCTCTAAACATCCCGCCCACCATGGACAGAATGTCCATACATATTTACCTATGTATACAAAAAATTCAGTATATTATACACCTAATAAATTATAGTCTATTTCGATAGGATAGGATATCCAATACAAATTGATCGTGAGACACAGTCCTGGATTTGTCAATAGGCCTTATAGGCCGAGGCCTAGGGACGACAGCGTCCCAGGGCGGCAGATTTCAGAAAATGATATTATAGATGATTTGCTATTAAAAAGTGTCGCAAAAAAACGCACTTTCTTAGTGACTAATTCAATGCCTTCCCCACTATGAATAGAAAATTATTATCTTAGAAAGGTACATGGGGCGGCGGAAATAAATTGGCCTACACTCATAAAAAATATAAATCCAGCACTGGTAAGACATCCTAATTTACCTTTGAGTTCCACATTAAATACAATAGTAATACAAACTTTGGAAACGTTATAAAAGTTAAACAATACATTCATTATCTCTTTACTGGCAAAACTATTAATTTTGACGTGGGTCGTTTAATAATAATACCCTTACATTTTAAGCTTACCACCCGAGTAACCTTGTCCAAGCCTGTATGTTTGTGTATGATAATTCCATAAAGCCATCTGGCTGGTGGAAGATCGTCTTCTTTCACTAAAACCACGTCCCCGATATTAGGCTCCGGGTTACTATGTACCCATTTGTATCGATGGTGAAAATGCGTGAGATATTCCGCGGACCATCGTCGCCAAAAATGTTGTAACATTTTTTGAGTTAATTGCCACCGCCTCAGACTACTAATATTCGACTGTTCATAATTGCAGTCAGGTACAAGAACAAGTGGCTCTCCAACTAAAAAATGTCCGGGCGTCAAGGGCGTTGGCTCGTCTGGGTTATCACAAACTTGTGAGATTGGTCGCGAATTGAGGCAAGCCTCAATTTGAGCCAGCACTGTCGACATCTCCTCAAACGTCAGCGTTGCGTTACCCACTATACGTCTCAAATGGTGTTTTGTAGACTTTATACCAGCTTCCCACAGTCCTCCAAAATTCGGAGCACGGGGTGGTATAAAGTGCCAACTTGTGCCACTCAACGCTAAAGCGTCGGCAACTTCTGCTGCTATGCCAGACCTTTCCTCCTGGAACAAAGACTTCAGTTCCCTTGCAGCCCCCACGAAATTGGTACCGTTATCGCTCCACAGCTCTGCACAATGTCCTCTTCTGGCCACAAAGCGCTTAAAGGCTGCTAGGTAACCCTGAGCTGTCAAATCAGTTACCGCTTCTAAATGGACAGCTCGAGTGGCCATGCAAATGAAGAGGCATATGTAGCCCTTGTAGGAGCGATGACCTCTCCCTTTGGAGGTACGGATACTGATGGGGCCTGCATAATCCACACCGGTTCGAAGAAAAGGTCGGCAAGCGGTTACTCTTGAAGTTGGTAGCTGACCCATCAATTGGTGAGTAGTACGCGCCGCGTGACGAATGCAGGTGACACAATTACGTACGAAAAACCTAGCCAAATTTTTGACGTCCACTACCCAATACTTCGTACGTAAATAGTTGACCATGAGTTGCGGGCCTCCGTGCAGTGTCTTCTCATGAGCATCTGCTATCAAAAGTTGTGTCAAAGATGATTTACGAGGTATCAACAGTGGATGCTTCATGTTACCACTTATTTCAGACAACTGTAATCGGCCACCGACCCGCAAAAGTCCTGCATTATCCAAAAATGGATTTAGAGAGGTAAGTTTACTCTTTTTGTTAACCCTTCCCATTTTAGCCAAATTATCCAAATCTTCCGCGAAATGCTTAGCTTGACATTGCCGAATGCAAACATTCAAGGCTTCTGATATTTCCCTCGAAGAAATCCATTTCGTATACTGAATGTTATTAGCGTTTTTCCAATTTAAAAACCTTCTACACCATGCAACTACTCTAACCAACTTGCTTAGTGAGGAAAACCTATCCCATAACCCAAAATTATCCTCAACAGCAAGATGACATACCCCTTTTGCTTTTTCTTCCAAATTAGTATCTAACACCCTATTTGTGCTAAATTTTATATCTTCTTCTCGCAACCAGGATGGACCTCTAGTCCACATCTCATCCCGTGGGTACTGCAATGGCCTTGCTCCCCTCGAAGCACAATCCGCAGGATTGTCCTTTGACTGGACGTGATGCCATTGATCACTATCCAACACGTTCAGTATTTCGGAAACCCGATTGGCGATAAAGGTTTTCCATCTGCTTGGGTGACTACTGAGCCACGCAAGTACCACGGAAGAGTCCGTCCAGGCATGAAGATTTGACTTTGGGATTTTTAAGGTAAGTGACACTTCATGTAATAGCTTAGCCAACAGAACAGCTCCACAAAGTTCAAGCCTTGGAATGGACACTTGCTTGACAGGCGCTACCTTTGTCCTTGCTGTCACCAGATTAACGTGTATCCTTCCAGACACATCAATCACCCTTATGAATACTACAGCAGCATACGCATAATTTGAGGCATCGCAGTAGCCATGTAGTTCAACGACCTTATCATCCTGAGTTGTGTTTATCCATCTGGGAATACGAAAACCGGTAAGTAACTCCAAATCTTCTCTATATGAAACCCATTCATCCAACAACTGTGCTGGGAGTTCGTCATCCCATCCAATTCCTGAAAACCACAGTTTTTGTATGAATATTTTTGCAACAACAATAGTTGGAGCTATCCATCCAAGAGGGTCGAAGAGACGTGCTATATCTGATATAACCTTTCTTTTAGTTACAGGATAGGTCAGCAGCGGCAGGTGAACGGAGTATTCGAAGACATCGGATTGGCGGTTCCAGGTAAGTCCTAATATTTTCATTACTTCATCTATTTTTATTTCTAGGTTTCCTTCCCCTTCTTCCTTGCCTTTCCTAATTTCTTCCAACAGCTCTTCCTTGTTACTGCTCCATTTTTGCAGCTGAAACCCACCCCTTCCTAACAATTCGTTCATCTCTTCATAAATTCTCTTTCCCTCTTCGACAGTTTCACATCCCGTCATAAGGTCGTCCATATAAAAATCCTCTATGACCCTGCCAGATGCAGATGGATAATCTTTTCCTTCATCGTGAGCTAGTTGCTGCAATGTACGTACAGCAAGGTAAGGAGCCGAAGACGTACCAAACGTTACGGTAAGTAACCTAAAATCCTGCAATTCAGCTTGCGGGCTATCAGGATCACGCCAGACAATCCGTTGGAAGTCTGAATCTTCCTTAAATACTCGTACTTGACGGTACATTTTAATGATATCCGAAATTAAACATACAGGATGCCGACGCCATCGTAAAATAAGTGTTCTCAAATCTGGTTGGATTGTCGGCCCGACCATAAGATTATTGTTTAATGAAACACCATTTGTTCCAGAGCAGGAGGCATCAAAAACTACACGAACCTTGCTCGTTGTCTTATCCTCCCTGACAACGGCGTGGTGTGGCAGGTACACTACGTCCGATTTACCTCGCTCAGCTTCTGGTACAAGCTCCATGTGACCAAGATCCAGATATTCTTGTATCACCTTACGATATTCCACCTTCAACATAGGATTTTTTAATAATTTCCTTTCCAAATAAGTAAAACGTTTAATAGTTATATCCCGCGAGTTACCGTACTTGCAAGCTGGATCTTCGTCCCGAAACGGAAGTTTGACAATATACCTACCTGAAGGCTCTCGCTTAGTCGTAGCGGTGTATAATTCCTCACATCGCGACTCCTCCGGTGTGAGATGCCTTTCAGGTGTTTCGGACTCCAACTCCCAAAACCTACGAAGTAACTCGTTCTCATCGAACTGAGTATGCATGCTAACAACGTTACTTTGATTTAAATTATCCCTACATTTAGAATATATTTGACCAGACAAGATCCAGCCTAATTTGGTTTTTTGGGCTACTGGAAACCCAGGTGGACCTTTAATAATACCATCCTCCAATATCTGGCCATAAACCTCGGCACCCAACAATAAATCTATCTTATTGGGTACGTTAAATGTGGGATCCGCCAAGTCCTTTTCCGATAAATCGTAGAAAGACTGGACTACACCCTGCCTCTCTGGGATGAATGTAGTTATTTTATTTAATACATGAGCCTTGACCTTAACCACGTATTCTGGATTATGGAGTGATTGAATTTTAAAATAAACCACAGACTTGGCCTTCAAAGTTCCAGTCTGATCACTCCCCAACCCCGAGATCAACCCTTTACTCGCAAACCTCTTAAGCCCGAGTAACTGAACCGCAGCTTCGGTTATAAAAGAAGCTTGTGACCCTTGGTCTAGCAACGACCGAAGGGTCATGAGCGCACCCGAGCCTGCTTGCACCTTAACCAAAGCCGTAGCCAATAATACTTGGCTAGGAACGTTCGAAAAACAGTTTACAATTGATTCACCCTGTGATACAACATTCCCATCTGACGCCGACGATCCGTCATTATTTTTAACCGTATCCGTGGACTGTAATACATTCTGGGGATGTAGTAATGTGTGATGGCGACCCTTATTACAAATTTTGCATCGAGTAGGCTGTCGACATAATGAAGCCAAGTGTTTTATACCTAGACACTTAAAACATAAATGCTGGGTTTGGACAAAGTTACGTCGCGCGTTTACATCCATTTTTATAAATTTAGTACAATTTGATATTTTATGATCACCATTACAATAAACACACTGAATATTCGATACATGAAGTGATTTTACATTCCGACTGCTAGTGGGTTTTGACGGCTTTTTGTCTAAAAATTCCAACGACCTGAACCTTGTTTCTAGAAACTCCTTTAGTTGTTTATAGGTGGGCAATTCGCCGAAACATTCGCTAACCCTTACCTCCCATAGCTTTCTGGACTCACCATCTAACTTTGTACTAATTAAATAAATTATAATAATGTCCCAGGAGCTAACATCTATACCCATGTTTTCCAAAGCTGCAAGACACTCATTTGTGGTGTCAAGCAGATCTTTGATGCCCCCGGCCGATTCCGAAATTAAAGGTTTTTGGTTAAATAATCGCTTTAATATGTTGTTTGCTAAGAACCTTTTGTTGTTGTATCGTTCCTCCAAGTGAGTCCAGCAGACTAGGTAATTGCTCTCGGTTATTGCGATATGACGCAATAACTGCTCCGCCTCCCCAGTTAAGTGAGTTTTTAAATAAAATAGTTTTTGTACATTGTCTAAGTTATTGTTATTGTGGACTAACGACAAAAATAAATCACGGAATGTGATCCATTCTGAGTAATTACCGCTGAAATTTGGTATGGATATTTTAGGTAGGTTAAAACCATTGCCTTTATCGTTACTTTGTACGACACCTTGTTCAGTTGACTGCAGTAACTGTGGTTGTAGCCTTACCAATGCCGTTTTTAGCTCACATCTATATTCAATGTACAGCTCTTCTAAAGATTCATATTTGTCAGAGGACACATACTCATTTAATCTCTCATCATCGCTAACAATTATTTTAGAGTGCGTGTCATTGAATCGCTTCCATTGACTTTCTAATATCTCTAGCCGCGTCTCGACATATGCTAAAGAAATTCTTTCCTTAGGAGTTTTCTTATAATTAGCCCTGGCCTTTGTAATAGTTTTAATAATATCTCTTTGGATATTAAGAAGTTCCATGGCTAAATTTATGACAAAAACCCAAACAAATAGTTGAAACCGCCGTATATACTTGCACCCACAAATAAAGTTAAAGTTCAATGTTGACAAAAAATTCTAAGTTCTATTAGTAAGTAAATCAATACAATTCCAACTTAGATTCGCCGACACAACAAGTTAACATGAATTAATTCTAAGTTTAAACCGAACAAATTACAACACAATTTTTCTAAGTTAATTTTTCTTCAAATTATTCTAAGTGTTTTTAACGCCAAACAATCGATATGAAATCGGACATAGATTCCCCGTCGGTTCACTTTTTGAAGAATTATTCTAAGTCCAAACTAGATCTTCAAATTTTTACAAGTCCAAATCAAATCTTGAAAATTTTACAAGTCTATTGCTTTACGTTAACCACTGGCACTTTAACTTCACTTCCAAATAGAATAATCGAAATGTACTTACAGTTTATTCTTCACTCACTTATCACTTCACTTTATTCCTTACGAACGACTGCCCAATTCCTCCTTGTATGTCCACCCTGCTCCACCAGGCTGTGCTCCTCCTCCTCGCTAGGGATGTCCACCAGACCGGTCCAATCTCCTTGGCCTCCGGTCCTCTTCACTGCTCCTTGTCACCACAAGGGCAGCTCCCAGTGCACCATCAGTGACAATCCGCCACTGTGTCGGCCGCACAGCCCAAAATCAATCAGCCTAGCCCGGGCGATACACCAAGCATCCGCTCAAGTAGGACCAAATGATTAGGGTCCAAAATCATACAACATCAACTGCTTCACTGTTTTTATTTGCGTTCACACACACCAGTATCCAATATTAACAAGCAAAGAGTTGAGCCATTTAAAAGATAAAATCGTCCGCCTTATAGAAACTACGGCGTACAGTCATTAGCGTGATTCAGACTAAACTTATTAGCGCCATCTATTATCCACCGATTGTACTAAATGTTCAAAGAGAAACCAATAATTCACCTCTAAACACCAATTATGTAGGGAAAGCGTTGGCTTATTAAATGAAATTGTCACAAGCCCCGTACATATGCGTTTATTGTATGAGAGGCACACCAAAGAAACAATGCTAATTAAGCGCACACCGAACAAGATAAACAGTTGTAGGAAAGACTATTAATATGAGCTAGCTTTTATTAAACTCACTGCACAGAAAAGTAAGGGAAGTTAGCAAGCATATAATTATAGAATGGTAAAGCGTTCGCGAGTAAAAAAACGAGAGAGGCGCACGAGCAGCCTTCCGGCGTCATAGAGCGTAAGCAGGTGACTGTCGGTTGCAGTGTTGCAAAAATGAAATATCAAAAATCGGTAGCATTGCCAGCTAAAAATCGGGAGAAATCGGGAGATTCTTAATCTGAATAAAGCAAGAGTTATTTTATATATGTCGGAGATCATAAAATGTGTATTCGGATTGTGAAGATGGCAACACTATGCGAATTAACTACTGTCATCGTTGAAGTAAGACTGTAAGAGTGAAACGTCATTGTCACTCGGGCGGAACGTCAAACGAGGAGTCATCTTGTGGCAACCATCAACTGGACATCACAGGAGAACCGAGGAAAGCTTATTGACTTGCCAGCGACGAACGAATATTCTGGACGCCTAGACAAGAACGTAGTTACTTGAAGACGGAACGCGACGTGTGAATTGTATTGTGATATCAGATTGACGAGTAACAGGATCAGACGATTATGCGAGGCATTGGGGTGGCTGTAAGGGGTGATGGGAGGCCACTGGGCCGTCGTGCCCTATTATTTGTTGGCTGTTACTCGGATAATTGAAGACAATCAGTTCTAATGGCGTGTTTAATTATAACCAGTGTAAAACCTGTGTTAAATGAGTTTCTGACTAAAGTGATGTAAACGCCCACTGTTGTTATTATTTCCCGAACCACCACCCCACCAGTAATTGTCTCCGTTATCAGAAGTGGCATGTAGCTCAAGCCCCAAGAAAAGGCTATCTGACAATACCTACTGCAATACCTACGGACCGGCAAACGAGACCCTGACGTTGGTTTGCAAAACATTACGAAAAGTTTTACGAAGAAGTACATCAGCGAGTGTAACATCGATAAGTGAGTTTTATTATTGAAAACACGACGAAACAATTCGAGAAAACTAATGTAGGTATTTGAGAATGGACACGAATGAAACTTGACGAGAATAATTGCACGATGGAATACCTACCTACAGTAGCCCCAGTAAGAAAGAACTTCAGCGAGTTCCGTGACCAAGACAAAGTTATTCACCGGTTCTCAAATCTCGTAAGGAATCTGAATATCTGCTGTGTGTAAGTGTACACAAGTGTTGTAATAAGTTCATACAAGCTTGCATTATTGTACCCGGGAAGCGGATATAAGTCCACTGAGGGACTTGACGAGGGCTGACTGTGCCACCACTACTGAAAATCAGGTGAACTGTATTGTTTTATGTTGGATGAATGTCTTGAAATATTAAGGACACAATAGTTTGTGTATCCATGTACCTAATATGTTTTGGTTACTTAGGTACAATATGATTTAAAGAAAGTCTATAGTATGGTACTGTTTTGAGATCATATTTAAGATTGACACATACAACAAATAATAAAAGCTAAGATAAAAGATTGAGACCAAATTAGGTAGCTAAGTACCTACTTACTGTTAATTTGAAAAAGTGAATTGATTATTTAGTTAGTTATTATCCTTAAAAGTTTACTATAGACAGCTGACAGGCTATGCTATTTTATGTTACCTTAACTTAGGTTAAGTGCCAGGATAACTAAAGGAAACTTGTAGTAACAAGAACAGTAGTCTTGTGATATAGTTACAGTTCTGTGGTTTTAAAATCTTCCCAAAGAAACAGTACAGAATGGAAATATAGACTAACTAGCTTAACTACTTGCTATCTGCATAGTTAATAGTCATGACTATTACAAGCGATTATGCTGGGCAATACATTATGATGTTATGAGCTATTTTATAAAGTAAAAATTAAGTGCTTCATTTGTGAAACCAATGAGGCAGGTACCTTTTAGTGATGAAGATGGTATACTTGGTATTACAGTGTGTTCTTTTGTGTTTCTTTTGCGTACTTGGTTTATTGTCACACTAATGTGACTAGGGTAAAAGCACTCATTTGTTACCTGTAGGGTAAGACAGTAACTTGCTACCTGTAGGGTAAAGACACTTGTTTACGACCAGTAGGGTAAAAGCACCAAATTGCGATCATTGAATAAAATGAATTTAATTATTTTGTTTTCTTTAGACAAATGATAAACAATGCAGCATAGTTCTGATTTCATAAAGAATCTAACGTTTTGAGAGATTTAATGAATTATAGTAAACTTACCGAACTAAGGTTATTAAGAACCAGTATGAGTGTATTGTTTTTTTTTGGACACTGGAAACGTTTTATAAATCAAGAACATTAAATCATTTTGTTGTTCTTTGCTTTGCTGTTTACTCTCGGTGCAGAAAAGTGAAGTTAAGGAATGGCGTGTTTGTTGTCGTTTGTTTTGTGTTTCAGTGGCAATAACGGCTGACGGTGGTTCGGATGATATTGAAATGAATTGGTTGCAATGAGAAACGTAACGACAGTAAACGCGAGTAAATGAGAACCGTGGAATTTTACAAAGAAAATATGTGTGTGAGAAAATATGTGTGATACCTACTCGCCTCACGCGAGATTTTAGTCGAGAAGCAATTATGATGGAAGTGAATAGTGGAACAGAGTATGTTACTACGAGTATTTGAAAACAGAACACGAGGACGTGGTCATTTTGTCAAAGATGGCCGAGGGAGTAATAGCAACCACGACACCAAACCAAATCAACAAACAAAAAAAAAAAAAATTCATAAGACGTGTCTTTGAGGGAAAAGTACTATCTTTTCATTCGGATTGCAAGAATCCTCATTTCAGGTTTTTCGGATATGATGTTACAAACGGTGGACGGCAAGCATGTAAAATAAGGATTCTTTTCGAATACAAAGTATCGAAACAATCATTAAGGTTTGAGGTTATAAGACAGCGATTTGGTATGGCATATTTTTTCATTATTCTTAAAAAGATTGGATAATCTGATAGTGTTTTAGTGTAATATCTTGTGTAAATGGTGCCGTCATCTTGAACTGTCAAAACACCTGACAGAATTTTCAGAGTTAAGATTTTGTAAATTTTATTTTGTGTAAGAATGATGTGTTTCGAAAAACTGGAACATGCAAGGTTTTCCAGAAAATAAGATTGATTAGAAAGAACTGGTTAGAATGGTGGTTTGCGTAAACTACAAATCGTTTCGTCGTATTTGTGCTTGATTCAACGAAGTATTATAAAGTCAACTTAATTATGATTAACAAAGTTATTCAAAGTCAGTGCAAGTTTTGTGACACCAGAAGCGTTCTGTAAATGATATCAAGAATATTCAATTTTCAAACATCTTGATATTCTTTAATTATCGTCTGCCCTCAGTTCAGAAAAATAACAACTAGACATTTCGTGTTTTTGTCTTTTGTTTTTTTGTGTGTTTCAGACAAACTAAGTGACATTTGTATGGACATGCAACCTGTGAATATCTAAACGGTGACGAGAAATTACATCAATGCGAGATAAGGGGGACTGGCGTTAACTACCTGCATTTAATTTTGTTGATACTGACGGGAGCGTATCGCGGCTCCTTGTACCGTGGCTTACGATGAGCATCATCGGTGATTGTATGGCGACATGATATAACAGGTGATCTGTATTGATACTTTTGTAGCTAATTTTGATTACTGCTCACTGACAGTAATTGTTCTTTGTTGAGTTTGTGCTGATATTACGTAATGTCAACATATGACATTTGATGGTTACTTGAGTTTGTGTACTTGACGATTTTTGGTAATGAAGGCCACAGAGAGAATTTGGTGAGCGAAGTGAGCGAAAAATAACCTTTTTGTTATTTAAAAGTGACATGCAAAGATAATAATTCCTTTACTGATTTGTTGAACTGTTTTTGAGAATCTTTAAGACAGACGGGATAACACACTAAGAATTTCGTAAAATGTTCAGAGCAAGTGAACCGATTGTTGATTGTTTTTGATGAGTAGTAAGTAGTATGCAAGTCGCTCAGATAGCATGCAACTCCAGTCATTCGTAGGCGTAGGCGTAAGAACGGGCACTAGATATCCCGCCGCAGTGCGGCCACGACTGTGAGTGGCGTGCGTTTGGCTTGGAGTTGTAAGCAGTCGCTGTTGGAATTTCCGGAGGGAGGAAGTGAGTTGTTGTTGTTGTGATGTCGAACTGGGTACCGGATGGAGGTCACCCAAAGTACTGCCAGGTGGGCAGTATTGGTTATGTGAAGTATTGGGAGGTAGCCCACTTGATTGATGATGATGATGTATTGGGAGGTAGCCCACTTGATTGATGATGATGATGTATTGGGAGGTAGCCCACTTGATTGATGATGATGTTGATGATGATGATGATGATGACGATGATGATGATGATGATCAGAGTATTGCATACAAACTGCTGACTTATCTTTGAGTGCTATGAAGCCTTTTTGTTGTAAAGTTAAATCGTGTTATCAGATTGTAGTTCTTGGTATTATCCCGTTCTGGCTGCTAGTGTTTTCATTATGAAGCCTTGAGGCTTGAGGTCAGGGAGGCCGAGTGGGAAACTTTTACTTTGCGAAGGTTATGTCTTTTCCAGATGGTCCCCTGCTGCCTCACCGAGGACGGTGAGATTGTCACGATGGCCGTGTCGGAGATCATAAAATGTGTATTCGGATTGTGAAGATGGCAACACTATGCGAATTAACTACTGTCATCGTTGAAGTAAGACTGTAAGAGTGAAACGTCATTGTCACTCGGGCGGAACGTCAAACGAGGAGTCATCTTGTGGCAACCATCAACTGGACATCACAGGAGAACCGAGGAAAGCTTATTGACTTGCCAGCGACGAACGAATATTCTGGACGCCTAGACAAGAACGTAGTTACTTGAAGACGGAACGCGACGTGTGAATTGTATTGTGATATCAGATTGACGAGTAACAGGATCAGACGATTATGCGAGGCATTGGGGTGGCTGTAAGGGGTGATGGGAGGCCACTGGGCCGTCGTGCCCTATTATTTGTTGGCTGTTACTCGGATAATTGAAGACAATCAGTTCTAATGGCGTGTTTAATTATAACCAGTGTAAAACCTGTGTTAAATGAGTTTCTGACTAAAGTGATGTAAACGCCCACTGTTGTTATTATTTCCCGAACCACCACCCCACCAGTAATTGTCTCCGTTATATAAATTATTATTCATTTACATCTTCGCACCATGTTACTAGCCATTTTTTCAAACATGTCTTTATTTATATTAAAGTTGTAACAAGTTTGATCATCTTTTTACTCTACTGCGCGACCCAAGGGAGGGTAATATTATGTTTATCAGTCTATGTATGTTTGTTCCTATGTGGCATTGTAGAGACTAATCACTAAACGTGTTGACCGATTTTAATGATTCTTACGTCAATCGATTCATCTTAATCAACGCCAAATTGTCAAAATGTAAGAAAAAAAATATTGACGAACTAAGTGGGATATCGTTGAATAGGTATACAAAAAATGATATTTAGGTTCTATAAATGAAAAATTGTGAGTTTAGGATATATGTATAATGATTCAACAAGTATTCTTGCTAATTTATTAACTCCCTCAATGAAATGACATTATTGAGAGTTTTACCATCTTTTAATCCTAATAAAGAAGTCAATGAATCCTGCCTAAAAATTGTAAAATAAAAAAATAATCAAATAACACAAAAAACATGACTGCGTATAAAATACTAAAAATGAAAAAACAAGCCCAGTAGTTAAGCAGTCGAAACCTATTCACCAACCAATCATATCTTCCCAAAGAGCCCTGTGAAATATAAATAGGTGGCTGCTATACTAGTGGGCTTGTTTTCTCATTTTTATTATAGTATTTTATTATGTACGCAGTCGGGTTTTTTGTGTTTTTTAATTACTTTTTTTGTAATAATATAGCAAAATATTCAAAACTTTGAATACGTATGAACAAATATTTTAGAACATGACTGTGTGAGCCATCACTACGTTTTATGCTATATATCTACCTACGCTTGCCCAAAATTCTTCTGTATTTTCACTGAGTGACTTAATTTCTTTTGCATTTTGTATTCAGAACATTATTTTCTATTTTTAACTTTAAATATTATGTTATTGCTAGAAAATGCAAAAAATCGGGAGAAACGGTCGCTAAATCGGGATATCGGGAGACGATAGCCAAAATCAGTAGATCTCCCGATAAATCGGGAACTTTTGCAACACTGGTCGGTTGTCGGCCGGCCGCTGCTCGCCGCCGTGCGCTTACGACCAGGTCGCGCGGCGCGGGGGGTTAACGAAGATACCCGAGCCGCCGCCGAACGCCTTTGACGACATTAATATAAAATCGAACTGCACGTCCGTTTATAACATCGCCACATCACCAAAGATGACTACGTTAAGTAGAACATGTGTATTATTATGTTTGAAACTTTGTGCTCTCCTGTAAAATGTGTAATTTGTAGTTAGGGGTCAATGATATTATGGGATCTACTCTGTACGCCATAGCCCGGCGGCTTGCGTCGATCCTAAGTGATCGACAAAGTTAAGCAACAGCGGACGCGGTCTGTAGTTGGATGGGTGACCGCTAGTGGCAAAAACAAATCTTGAGCGTTTCCGAGCTTCGGGGAGCACGTAAAGCCGTCGGTCCCGGTTGTTATCTATGGTAACAGTCGTTAAGCCATGTCGGAGGCACTCGGGCGGTTTGAAAACTTCCGACACTCGGGTTGGCCACTAACCCCTCCACCAATCGGCACTGGAGCAGCGTGATGGAGTATGCTCTAGGCCTCCTCAAGAGGAGAGACCCGTGTCTAGTAGTGGGCCATTAATGGGTTGAAGCCAACTCTTTACGTAGAGACCGTCGATTTAGTCCTATATTTCACTAACCAAAACCCAGGAAAATATTATGTCATTTTTCTTTACGTACACGCCGCGGCGCCACCTAACGATCTTCCAACCTCTGTAAACTAACTCTAGGGAAACATTTCTTATAATCTCGCAAATTGGAAGTTGCACCACAACCACGAGTAATTGATCAGCTGAAAGGTTTCCCGGCGTGCGAGGGGAGGAGGGGAGGAGGGGGGAGGGGGGTCCGGGCGGTGAAGAGGCCCGCGCCGGCCCTGATGAACTATTGAAAGCATTCAATAGACGCGTAGTTAATACGGCTTCTATTGAAATATTCTATTGAAATCAGAATATGAACCCCACGCCCGCCACGGTGTTTGTCTGTCCGCTGAGCGCGTGGGGCGCGGCGCCGCGGCGTGGTTGCAGCCCGCCAGCCCGCGACGCGGCCGCAGGGGTTTCTCTATCCTGGTAGGCCCCTCTGGCTTCTAAAGACTACCTGGTCAAACATTTCAGAATCCGGAATGTGTTCATTCGGTGTTTTGCACATAGTTTCTAACTAAAGAAGTCAAAAAACTTCTGTATTTCCAGAGCAGAGTGGCGTGGTGTAGGATGGTGGCGTCGGTGGTGACTGCGGCGGCGAGCGGCGGCGAGGCAACGAGCCGACCACACCACACCACCATCACGGACCCACACTGTCTACAGTGTAGGTAGGTACATTGTAGTTGAACAGTCTCGCCGTACAACACTCATTAATGAGCCAGACCCGGTTGGGAATTAGTTGTATTAATTATGCCCGGAGGAATTAATTAATGCCAGTTTAATGTAACGCGTGATTACAACCATTCGTTACCGGCCACGATAACTTTGTTACAAGCGCTGACTTGTGATTTGATGTCAACTAATACAACGTTTTATAGATAATATGGAAACACCAAACGAGTATACTGCATGCTCAGTTCAAGACACTCTGTATGGCATTCCTTATTCACTTATGCAACAAAATCGTTGAACTATAAATACAATTAAAGTGGCATGGCATCCCTCTTACAAGAGAACTTCATTAAGTTATTAATTTGAGTCCCATTCACAATATTTGGATAATTATCTAGACACGCGGCAGCGTGTCAAGCCAAGTTCAAGCAAAGGAACTGGCTAGCCAGCGCCGAGTGTAATATTACACGAACCACTTGGTGCCACTTTTGACCCTTTTATAACTCAAAACCTCTTTAACGTAAACACATAAAACTACGTGTGTTTAATTATATCCATAAGGACATGTAGAAGACCAAGTTTCATGAAGCTAGCTCAAACGGTTATAAAGATATGAAGGTCAAAAAGTTGTAAATTTTAGCACTGACTGACTGACATATAGTACCTAAATCTAACCTACTTCCAGATAACTTAAAAGGATGAAATTTGGAATCCAGCTCGGTAATTGTGTGTAAGCGTAGGAAAAAATCAAAAAATTAAAAAAAGTCGAAAAATAAGTGGTGTCCCCATACAAAATCTGTATGGGACCGAAGCAGAGCCATCTAGCGGCAGTGAAAAGAAAAGCTTCGGTCCCATACAAATCTTAGCCAACTCGCATTTACATTGTGAGCCCGTTATGTCACGTAAAACTCGCACTAAGGCCTCTGTGCACGCGGGGCTCAATATGGCATACTTCAGGGCATGGAGTATTGAGGTAGAACGAGGGCCATCTCATATGAAGGGAAAGTTGAAAAAGTTTCCAGCTGTTTACAAAAAATAGAGGTTCCAATAATGGCCATTTCTAAATGGCGCAAGTGTGTGACAAATAGATATATGAACATGACTGTTGTAAACGGAGTGAAGTTTGCTGAGTTATGCCACCCTAATCAATGGCGCTAGTGTCCGCCAAATAGATATTCGAACATAGCTGTTGTAGACCGCACCGCAGCCCCATCCGTAATTTTACGCGTTTTACGGACACTTTTCCCTTTGCTGTCCCTCGCGGAAAGTCGTTGTAATGTACAACACATTCAACGCAACAAACCATGCGTGTTTTCCATAGAAGCTGATATACTTCGGTACACCATTAAAACAATGCGTGGTGAGGCAGATCTACGCTGTGTGGCAGGGCGCGGAGCAGTGTGAGAATCGCCTGTTTGTCATATTTACCTAGATATTTAGTACTCGGCTAAATAGTATAAAATTAGCTGTGTACCGAATATAACCATAACCAAATACTTGTTCTTGTAAGCAGAATAACTTTTGAATTCAGTTAATCAGGGTAAATATATTATGAATATAATTATATATGATATTAAGGTTGCTTAAACTTATTTTTATACCAGTTTTAGGGACTCTTCAATAATCATAAAAATATTCGACTCACCGTAAAAGCTAATGTTTTTCCGATTCACTTTCCCGTTTATCGTCATCACTATTTAATTTACACCCGAAACTGGTCACCCATGAAACGTCAATTTAGTCTCTAAGATTTGTTAACAAAGTATATTTTTCTTTACAAAAAGTAATGATATCCCACCAAAAACATAAATGTAAAAAAGGAGAGCCAAGTTCAATACAAAAATTATGCTTGGCTGTGGGCTTCGCCGCAAAAAGAATGGAGATCTAAATGAGTGCCAAGTTCTATGCAAAATCTAAATATGTATTTATAGAAACAAAATAACATTATGAAGAAGTATTAAACTCTATTTCTTTGCCTTAGTGGATACCTATAACAATTGCTCTTATTTAAAAAAGTGAGACCTTAAAGTAGGTTAGATTTGACTTGGCCAGTTTTTATTAGAATTAAAATGTTGAATAACTTTATAAAATGACTGATGTAATGAAAACTGGCCAATTCAAATCTAACCTACTTTAAGATCTCAATTTTTTAAATAAGAGCAATTGTTATAGGTATCCACTAAAGCAAAGAAATAGAGTTTAATACTTCTTCATAATGTTATTTTGTTTCTATAAATACATATTTAGATTTTGCATAGAACTTGGCACTCATTTAGATCTCCATTCTTTTTGCGGCGAAGCCCACAGCCAAGCATAATTTTTGTATTGAACTTGGCTCTCCTTTTTTACATTTATGTTTTTGGTGGGATTATTGTTTACGTCTGATTATAACGACGGAACATTTATTTTAGGTAGGATTGTAATTTGTAACACGCTTAATATTATCTAGCTTCACCTGTATGTATGTTTGTTTGTTTGTTTGTAACGTCATAACGTGTAACCGACTCCTTTGGACTTGATTTTGAGTTTTGACTCACTTCAAAACGATGAACCGACTTATTAACAAATAACTGAATTTAAGCCTTTTTTCAAGATGACGGAAAACTCGTATATTATAAGATCTTGGTCGACAAATTGAAGATAAGCTATTGTTGGAGGCGTGCAGCGAAATATTTCAACGACAAAATACATAATTTGGTAACGGTACTACCTGTGACTATCGCAGTAGGCTGACGGAATACAAAATGACGCGCTGTAGCCTGTAGGTGTAGGAGGCGGCGCGGCGACTCCACTTTCAGTTGTCCTGCTTCATGCTGCATGCTGCATGTCGCATGCTGCATGTTGTACAAAACAAACAGATCAAGGATGTCACCACCGCAGCCGCTACCGGACACACATACACACACACACACATGCACACGGCCTTTGACACTATTTGTATACAGTTGAGTGGCTCGGCTTAAAGTTGAATAAAAACACACGTGAGTTGTCATTACTCCTTATTAATGTGTAAAATTGTTCCAGGGTCACACATTTAAATAAGTAATCTTGCAATAATGCAATAAGAAAAATTCTGCGGGTGTATTGGTGATGTCAAAAATAATTACCAATAAAGTAATGATACTTGAATGCCAATAAATCGTATTTAACGACGATGCTCCTAGCCTCATAGCGTTGCGTGCGGTAATTGATCGCAGCCTCTCCGGGCGCGTCCAGTGTCCACCGCCACCGCGCTGGAGTCGAGCGTGGGCCGCTTGGGCCGCGTGGGCCGCGTGGGACCGACTACACGGCTGGCCGCTCGTCGCTCACTTTACATCGTTCTATTGCTGTGCTTTACAGGAGACACACACACACAGACACACACACACACACATAGTATCATAGACCACACACATGCCAATGGTACAAGCACAGTGCACAAGTGATTAATCGTCTAACTAGCGTCTGCATGTCTGTCTGTATGTACATATGTATAGGTATTTTTGGACATTTACTAAAAAAAGCTTGTTTACCTGTCTCCCCTTAAATATGACCCGGCAGAGAATCGTACCAGAAATCCCTGAGCTGCACCAGCTGGATATTGGTCTGCAATGCAATCTATTATACCGGGTGTCCCTGTACCTGTATATCTTATCTACAATAGGCAGAGACAAAAACGGATTTAAAAAAACCGGGCAAGTGCGTGTCAGGCCATGCGCAATGTAGTATTCCGAAGCAGTAAGTTTATCGATTATTACTCATTAACTACTTATGCTATCAATATTAAAGCCGTGATAGTTTTCCTTGTAAATTCATCATAGTTATAACCATCATAATATATTTGAGAATTTTTTCACTTGTACAACTCCGACCGGCAGGGGGGGGGGGACGACACTTGACTCTATCCAAAATTAGCACTTTAAAGCCAAATATTTCGCAAACGAACCCCTTAACCCAAAAATAATCTTTGGAGAGCCATAATATTTTAAAAGACCTTTTCAACGATACCCCACACAATGAGGTACGCAACGAAAAAAAAATTCCTCCCATATTCACCTGTAGGGGACACCTACAGAACATTTAATAATTTAGTTAATTAATGTTCTGTGGGGATACCTCGACTAAAAAAATGTTTTTCATTATTTATTCTACGATTTTGGAGTTTTAATCATATGGATATCCATGCCAAATTACAGCTTTCTAGCACTAAGGGTCACGGCGCTATGCCTCAGACAGACGGACGGACATGACGAAATTATAAAGGTTCCGATTTTACTGCGGAACCCTAAAAAAAGGTAGGAACAAAAAAGCCTACTGTGTGAATGCGTGGTGTGTGAATAAGAAATACAGAATTTAGGGTTTTCATAGCAAGGTTAGCTTGAGTGGTTAACGATGATCTACGAACCGTTTATTGCGCGTGGCTTGACCCGCACTTGGCCGGTTTTACTATCCACGTTTTGGCAAGAAGCGAGCACATCACGCGCCGAGCGCCGCGCGTCGTCCTTGAGTTCCCTGACACGTCACGCCAGAGTCGAGACACATCACAGACACATCGTCGTGGTCGAGGGCCCCGAGGCCGGCCCTGCCCGCAGGTGAGTCTCGTAGCTAACCCGTGGTTCCTGGCTTCCTGCCACTTTCCTGTTTGCGTATCACAAACAACTACTGGGCTCGGATATTGTGTCACAGTGTGAGCGGTACATACAGCTCTCGACGGCAAGGAACGGATCGGCAGGCTTCGCAGGCGACGCAGGAAGTCCTATTATTGCGAAGGTACACGTGTGCAAGCGTTTATTTGTTTATTATTAGCAGGGTATCATGCAACATTTTCCCCAGCAATTTCACATAGATTTTTTTTTATATAGAGCTGTTACCTAATGAATGTCCAATTCATTAGGTATTATTCGATTATCATTTAAAAAATCAGGACAGCAATAAAAAGCATAAATTATTTAGTAATTTTTGTTATTTTAAGCATTGAAAGTTGTGATTGGTTGAATAGTCCTTCGTATATGACGTCATCAATCTTCAGGTACTTCTACAAAGTTATTTATCTAGTTAGAGTAATATATCCATGGTTGTTATACTTGTCACAGTTGTCAGATAAGTCCTGCCTGTCAGACTGACAGTGTCAGTTTAGCTTCAGTTTTCAGTTGACAGTTCATCATTTTATAACCTCAACTCAAAGACAAACCTGATGTTGAACCCGAATAGCTACTTACTTTACGAATAATAAATTAAAGAAATCCAAATAACACAAGCGTGCTTGTACTTATGCAGTAGGCTAGGATACTTTGCGATTGTTCTGAATAAATCGGTAATATTAGAAATCGAAGCAAGTGAACTTACGCAACGAATCTGAAGTGATAGGGTCGTGTAGCGGACTGCAGCGGCATTTCGAATGCAAGTCAAATATTTCTACCTGGAGGTGGAAGTAGACCTGTAAGTGAGCATGTACTACTTAACATAGCTTAGATTTAGGAAGGTTATATTATAGGGTTCCTTCAACTTCCTTCATATACCCTTTACTCACTCGCGCTCAGTGCAATAGTTGTGTAATATTTCACATAGCCTACACAGCTGAGTATTTAATAGTGTTCCCTGGTGGATAGAATATTACAATCTGTTTTAACCAATGAACCAATTTATCAATAGAGGCCACAGTTAAACTAGCCAATAGGGACTAGTGAATAAATAAATACAGATTTAATACATATTCCAAATAATAGTAAAACAATAGAAATTATTTAAGATATGTGTTATTGTTTGGCCATGACTGGAGATTGCCAATATACTTATATTGAATGATTTTACAATTGACATTTTAAAGTATGTAATACCCTTGTGTGGAGTTATAAAAGTGGTTGTTGTGAGTTTGGTTTGGGATTATAACTATTTTCTAATTATGACCAGGTCCAAGATTCTTATTATTTTTGATATTATAACATTATACATTATATACAACATATTATATTGTTACAAACATCTAGAAACTATGGATCATTATGGATCATATGTTTTCATTGGCGTTAATTATAAATCACATTAAACGTTATAATCTAGTAAAAATCCCATCACATCATAATTTATGCAAAACTTAATAAACATATATGTCGTCAAAACAATGTTATATGAAGAGGCCTAAACCAAAACTGACGTAAAGTGATGTGACGGCTTGAAACCGTTTATAAAACATAAAGCTTAAACATAATCGACATTACCTTAATCAAAATTAAAAATTGATTAAATTAATTACATCATTGTTAAAAATGATTTACTTGCATACTAATTTAAAATTAGGTATGCAAGAATATCACAACGAATTTGATGCTAACAAAGGACAATTTCCATTATGTATGTGCCCATACATCTCTTCATCATCCATGGATAATAACTGCAGATAATATTAAGTAATTATGTAGATAAGTTTAAACCTCTTAGCAGTAATTTTTTTTCCACAAAATATGTATTTAATGAAATTGTCTTACGAAATAAAGAAGAATTAATTCACTGTAGTTTTTTCCCTGACGTTCATAATATTATGTCAAAATATTATTATGAATGGGTGAGTTCATTCTATCATGATCTATCTTTCTTTCACTCTTCTGTCTTTCTTAGATAGCAACGCACCAGTGACGCTTTTTTTTATGGAAATAGCCGGCAAACAAGCTGACGATCCACCTGATGGTAAGTGGCTATCGCCGCCCATGAACATCAGCAACACCAAAGGCATCAAAGTCAAAGTCAAAATATTTTATTCATATAGGTATCATTGCACGTCATTTTTTTGGCTTTTCGGAAGGTGCTTTGTCATGGAGGAGAAGAAAAGCCTAAAGAAACTCCTCAGCACATCTTTTAAAAAAATATTACAAAAAAGATATTATCATACAAAAGTTTACTATTCTGAGTGGAACTGGTTGCAGAGCTAATCATTTCCATGCGTCTTTGTCATTTAAATACTCGTCTACACTATAATATCCCTTGCCTAACAATTGTGTTTTTACACGTTTTTTGAAAGATTCTATTGGCAAGTCACGTATTAATTTTGGGATTTTATTATAGAAATGTACACCAAGCCCTATGAAAGATCGTTGCACTTTACTTAGGCGGAACGAAGGTGTAATTAATTGATACATTCTTTTTGTTTGGCGATTATTAATATCAAAATTTTGTTTATACGCGTTTATATTCTTCCTTATAAAAACTACATTATTGAAGATATACTGGGAAGCTACTGTAAGTATACCTATTACCTTGAACTTTTCACGCAAAGATTCCCGAGACTTAAGTTTATAGATAGCCCTAACAGCCCTTTTTTGGAGTATGAAAATTTGTTCTATATTGGCTGCTTTGCCCCACAGCAAGATGGCATATGACATAACACTGTGGAAATAAGCAAAATAAACTATCCTAGCAGTTTCGACGTTAGTATACTGCCTTATTCTCCTAACAGCATAAGCAGCCCTACCAAGTTTTGTCGCGAGATTTGTTATATGTGGGCCCCATTGAAGTTTACTATCTAAGGTCATCCCTAAAAAGACCGTTGATTCCTCCATATGCAATGTTTCATTATTTAGTTTAAGAGATTTGCTGACTTTTTTAACATTAGGTAGCACAAACTCTATACATTTAGTTTTTTTTGCATTCAAAAGTAAGTTATTGATAGTGAACCAACGCGACACATGCGAAAGAGCACTATTTACGTCGTCGAAATTTACTTTATTCCTTTCACACTTAAATATTAATGATGTATCATCAGCAAATAGTACAATATCCGCTTGGTTCTTTACATAATGTGGTAAATTATTAATATATACCAGAAAAAGAAACGGACCCAATATAGAGCCCTGCGGTACACCCATCACAGCAGGTGACCCCGATGACTTAATATCGTTTATGCTTACTTTTTGTACATCACCGAGGTTAGTGTTCTAAGCCGCCCCAATTCATGGGCGACGATAGTCACTTACCATCAGGTGGATCGTCAGCTCGTTTGCCGGCTCGGTTATTTCCATGCATTCCTAATTACCTAGCAAAATGAGTTAAGAAGAAACAATAAAAAAATATTTTATTGGAGTCGTAAATACATAATTGAGAATACGCGGTACGAGATTTTCTCAATCGAGGTAGTAGGTAGGTACCTAAATGTTACGGTTTTTAGAGTTTACAATTTAATTATCGAATCGATTGGAACGTCTTACAATTTTGAATCGATTTGTTACAAAAATTGATTTCTTTCGTGAACCGATTTTTTGTACATCTCTAGTATCACTATGATGATAAACGACAAATTGGGCCTCTTAGTTCACTATGCGATGACTATACTTAATTTATTCTTTGAAGTGAACTTCATGATAAGTAGTTCATATTATTTTGTTTGATAAAATCATGTTATAATTGCATCATTAAAATTTTGGAACGAAGTTCCTTATCGCGCGTTGTGGAAGAGGGCTAGACGGAAAATTTCGACACTTTTTGATTTTAAGAATGACCACACCGCTTTTTGAAGTGATTCAGACAGTTTTACAGAGATGGCGCTGTACTGTACAACTTTCTGAATCACGCTTGCGTGATTCAGAAAGTTTTACAGAGATGGCTGAATAAACCCGAACCGAACCGACATTCATGTCATTAGGTCGATTATGTTTTACAAAGAATCTCAACAGCGTGATTCAGAGTACATTTTTGTAGCGACATCTATTATTATTTGTTAAAATGATATATTATGTTCTATTTACAAAGTATTCATTATTATTTGAATTCAAATCATATTTGACATTCCAAGTTTCTACAATGGCGCTGTACAACAAAACAATACTTAAATCGAAAGGAACGTCGTTCCATCCAGGTGTACCTTGACACCTCTCATGTTTTTTTCTCAGTAAACTTTGTAAGTGGTCACTGCTGCCCGTGGACATTTACAAAACATGTTGGCAGCAAAGTAAAGAATAGTGATTTATGAAAATGAACTCTCACAATTGGACTCGTTTACTCCTTCGTTTCTACTCAAGGATCGATAGAACTTCTTACAACTCTCGAGCTAGTTACGTCAAGTGATCGGTTTGAGATCGGATCATAACAACGGCTGCCCCGAGCATAGAAGATTGTGAGTAAATATTGAGTGTGACTGGGGTCTCGAGCGAGCCGCAGTGACCGCACTCTCGTGACTCGTGTGCGGTGTGACTGAGAGGGCAGGGGTCCCGCAGGGCGGGCGAGGAGCGGCCGGCGCTGGCGCTGCAGACGGAGCTGACGGCGGCGGGGCGCGCGCTGCTCGGGGAGTGCGGCGCCCCGCGCGCGGACGTGCTGCGCGCCGCCGGCAGCCGCGCGCTGCTGCGCGTGCCCGCCCCCTCCCTGCGCCCCCTGCGCGCCGCGCTCGCGCTCGCGCCGCGTCTGCGCGTGCTCGCCGAGGCGCCCAACTTGCATTCCCTGCTGTAGTGCGTGTCACACCGCGTCACACCACCCACCGGCCACCGGGGTGCCGTTTATTGCTTTATTGTTTCTGCCGTTACCGGTTAGTTCGCATGGAATATATGCCACTACACAAAAAGATCTCAGTCCTATTAAAAACATTAGGGGTTGATGGCCACCGTTCGTCCCCGGCAGGTAGCGGCGGGCGCGGCGGGCATGGCGGGCGCGGCGGGGCGCGAGACGTGGGCGGAGGGTCCGGGCGGCAAGGACGTGGTGGTGGTGGCGGCGCGCGAGCAGCTGGCGGCGCCCAGCGCGCTGTCGCTGCCGGAGCCGGAGCCCGCGCCCGGCCTCATCCTGCCCGACGGCTCCATCAACTGGGGCTGCCCGTGTCTGGGCGGCATGGCCACCGGGCCCTGCGGCACTCAGTTCCGCGACGCCTTCTCCTGCTTCCACTACAGGTACGAGTTCGTCTCGTATTATTATTATCACTATATAATAATATAACATTTTAACAAAAAAATAACGGACTTCAAATGAAGTACATCCAATAAAAAAAGAATCATCGAACTCGGTTGGCGCGATATTGAGTTATTCGTCCATTTATCGCGCACAGACTTACATGCTTTTGACATGGATGCCATTGTCAGATCTCGCTCAAATTTATGTGGGACCACAGGACAAGCACCAGCTTTCGATTAAAAAAAATCATCCAAATTGGTTCACCCAGTCCAAAGTTCTGAGGTAACAAATATAAAAAAAATACAGTCAAATTGAGAACCTCCTCCTTTTTTTGAAGTCTGTTAAAAATGGGAGACGCATGTAGTTTTTGTTTCATTTGTGTTAGTAGCAAATTGTCTCTGTAAATAATCTAAAATTAAAAAAAAACCGCCTTTGAATGAAGTACCTACATCCTTTCCAATAACTTAAAAAAAAGAAGTATGGAAATCGGTTCGTGATGTTGAGTTATTCGTCCATTTGTCGCACACATACTTAATGCAAATTTAAGACTTATGTAGTTTTCTCATGGATGTCATTGTCAGATCTAGCTCAAGTGGGACCACATGACAAGCACCAGCTTTCGATTAAAAATAGTATCATCAAAATCGGTTCACCCAGTCGAAAGTTCTGAGGTAAGAAACATAAAAAAAGTACAGTCGAATTGAGAACCTCCTCCCTTTTTTGAAGTGGGTTAAAAAGGTTCTTGTTCTTGACAACGAAGATGCCTAAACATCCTGGCATCGCTTCACTTGCATTGGTCCATTTGCCCTGCACTACTGACTACTGACTACTGACTACTGACTACTAGACTTTGAGAGTTTACCCGCTGTAGTGCTAGGCTGCTGACTTATCTCCCACCACAGCCGCCTGGCTAGCTTCGACCCTACTGAAATAAAACGTCAAATTTGTCTATGAAAAATGAAATAGTCTGTAACGGAATGTATTATGTGTAAAGATAAATGTGATTCCAGCGAGGCGGACCCGAAGGGCAGCGACTGCTACGAGAAGTTCAGCGTGATGCAGGAGTGCATGTCGCAGTTCCCCGAACTGTACGGCAAGGACGAGGACGACGACGAGCTGGCGGCTGCGCTGGGCGAGGCGGCGGCGGCGGACCCCGCGCCCGGCGACCCCGCGCCCGGTGACCCCGCGCCCGGTGACCCCGCGCCCGGCGGGGGGGACGCGCGCTCCCAGTGACGTGTCGTGCAGTTTACGCGGGAACACTCAGTGGAACGTACAGAACTGTCGCCTCTGGTATTTGTTTTAGAATTAATCACAGTTCCACATGTATTGTGAGCTAAAACTAGGTTTGCCATCGATGTTTAAATATAAATGTCCTTTTTCCTTTTTATTATTAGTTACGTGAATGCGGTACGCGTGGGGTAATCTAATACCGCAGAATTTACTTTGCGATTTGTTTGCGATTCCAGATTTCAGAATAAGTTAATGATTAAAGAAAGAGACAACATAGAATAAAGTAATATTTAACCTATTTAATAATTCTGGACATGAGAATCATTAGGTCGGATGTGCACATACGACGAAAATGACTTTTTAGTATACTGATATTATGTTTTTGTTTCTCTTTCCAACGATCTGACTGTGGTATCTCTATCTCTTACGGTTGTAAAGATACACTCATGCATAATGTCGGTTATACAGACTTTTTCAAATACCCGAGAGCCATAAGCATTTATATTTACTTAAATCTTTATGCACCAAGTTATTAATAGTTTTATGATCCGTATTTCAACTTAAGCTATTATGAATCAAAAATGTTTGGCCTAATACGCTGGTAGCATCAGCAGATATGCATTTATGCCTCTAAAGTTTACTTCAAATTTTAGTATGTATCTTCAAATATAGTATTATGCTTAAAAAAATGTTGCTTATCGCTACAAAGGCATAAAGTCTGTTCTTAATATAGGATTTTATTGTTGTAATAATAATGTTTTGTATGAATATATTTCAGGCATAAAGTCTGATGTACAAAAATTTTATAGATTAAAAATTGTATTAAACTCATTTTAACAGTTAGGGTGATACTTGTAATAACAATTAAAAGGTACTATTGCCTACAAAATATTAAAAAAAGAATACTGACTGAAATACTTATAGTTCAATAATGCTGAAGAAAAAATGTTTGTCAATTTTGTTTTTGCTCTCCTGAAAAGTTAGCATTTTACACATCCGACCTAATGCTTCTCATGTCCAGAATTACTATAACTTTATTTACATTGACGGTATCGTCCGAAATACCGTAGTGTTCGTTTAACGGAAAACAATCCTGCTGCTGAACAGGACGGACTGGGTAACAGCTGCCAAACTCTGCTACCAGGTGCCGCTACTGGCTCTTGTGATATCCTGCGGCGTGCCCACTGCCCACTGCCCACTGCCCACTGCCCATAGATCACTTACATTAAAAATGCATCTTGATTTGTTTAATTTTTCACATTATTTACTTAGGTCGCATTTGGTAAAAATATGGTAAACAATCTTATTTATAATATTTTTATCGTAATTTGTATTTTAAAAATAGGGCTTACACAAAATGAAAAGAATTTAATACATATAATAATTTTATTCCAAAACTAAATCAAATATCAAATCAAATATTTTATTCATGTTGGTATCACTGATACTAATCTACCAGCTTTTCGGAGCGCCATCTGTTCAGAGTTTCTCTAAGAATTCTCTGTTTGCTTTTGTTTGAACATATAAACGATTTCCATTTTTTGTGTAAAGTTTGAGCCGCAAACTTCGAATTTCATTTTGTACTCGTACTGCAAACGTTTTATTCACAAGATTGCCAGTATGGAATATGGATATGTTTTTGGTATTAGGTTACCCGCGTAATTGCCAGGAATGTATAAGTATATTGTGAAAGAGGTTGGTTTAGTTTAGTTTAGTAGAACAAGAATTAAATGAATGTTCGGTTTCAAAATGGTATTTTTATTATGTAAACCATCCTGCCTCCTCATGACTGCTCTTGAAACATTGACAGCGAGAAATGTTCCAGTTGACAAGGTGACGATCATATCTATTGGTTTCGGCTTCACCTGTAGGGATAAGGCTTCCCGCCCACGTCCGATAATCGGTGACCGATTTTTTGTAGGAGAAAAATAGAACGTACTGATAGCAATGGTGCAACGCACACGTCCTACAAAAAGTCGGTCAGAAATAAAACTGACTCACCGACAGTCGGTACAAAAATCGGTCACCGATTATCGGACGTCGGCGGGAAGCCTAATATCCCACTAAAACATAAATGTAAAAAAGGAGAGCCAAGTTCAATACAAAAAATATGCTTGGCTGTGGGCTTCGCCGCAAAAAGAATGGAGATCTAAATGAGTGCCAAGTTCTATGCAAAATCAAAATATGTATTTATAGGAACAAAATAACACTATGAACAAGTATTAAACTCAATTTATTTGCTTTGTTGGATAACTATGACAATTGCTGTTATTTAAAAAAGTGAGATCTTAAGGTAGGTTAGATTTGACTTGGCTAGTTTTCATTACATCAGTCATTTTATAAAGTTATTCAACATTTTAATTCTGATAAAAACTGGCCAAGTCAAAGCTAACCTACTTTAAGATCTCACTTTTTTAAATAACGGCAATTGTTATAGGTATCCAACAAAGCAAAGAAATAGAGTTTAATACTTGTTCATAGTGTTATTTTGTTCCTATAAATACATATTTTGATTTTGCATAGAACTTGGCACTCATTTAGATCTCCATTATTTTTGCGGCGAAGCCCACAGCCAAGCATATTTTTTGTATTGAACTTGGCTCTCCTTTTTTACATTTATGTTTTTGGTGGGATATCATTACTTTTTGTGAAGAAAAATATACCCTGTCCACAAATCTTAGAGACTAAATTGACGTTTCATGGGTGACCAGTTTCGGGTGTAAATTAAATAGTGATGACCATAAACCGGAAAAACATTCGCTTTTACGGTGAGTCGAATATTTGTATGATTATTGAAGCCCTAAAACTGGTATAAAAATAAGTTTGAGCAACCATATATAATTATATTCATAATATATTTACCCTGATTACCTGAATTCAAAAGTTATTCTGCTTACAAGTATTTGATTATGGTTATATTCGGTATACAGCTAATTTTATACTATTTAGCCGAGTACTAAATATCTAGGTAAATATGATAAACAGGCGATTCTCACACTGCTCCGCGCCCTGCCACACAGCGTAGATCTGCCTCACCATGCATTGTTTTAATGGTGTACCGAAGTATATCAGCTTCTATGGAAAACACGCATGGTTTGTTGCGTTGAATGTGTTGTACATTACAACGACTTACCGCGAATTACAGCAAAGCGAAAAGTTTCCGTAAAACGCGTAAAATTACGGGTGGGGCTGCAGTGCGGTCTACAACAGCTATGTTCGAATATCTATTTGGCGGACACTAGCGCCATTGATTAGGGTGGCATAACTCAGTAAACTTCACTCCGTTTACAACAGCCATGTTCATATTATATCTATTTGTCACATACTAGCGCCATTTAGGAATGGCCATTATTGGAACCTCTATTTTCTGTAAACAGCTGGAAACTTTTTCATCTTTCCCTTCATATGAGATGGCCCTCGTTCTACCTCAATACTCCATGCGCTGAAGTATGCCATATTGAGCCCCGCGTGCACAGAGGCCTTAGTGCGAGTTTTACGTGACATAACGGGCTCACAATGTAAATGCGAGTTGGCTAAGATTTGTATGGGACTGAAGCTTCTCTTTTCACTGCCGCTAGATAGCTCTGCTTCGGTCCCATACAAATTTTGTATGGGGACACCACTTATTTTTAGACTTTTTTTATTTTTTTGATTTTTTCCTACGCTTACACACAATTACCGAGCTGAATTCCAAATTTCATCCTTCTAGGTTATCTGGAAGTAGGTTAGATTTAGGTACTATAATTGTCAGTCAGTCAGTCAGTGCTAAAATTTACGACTTTCTGACCTTCATATCTTTATAACCGTTTGAGCTAGCTTCATGAAATTTGGGCTTCTACATGTCCTTATGTATATAATTAAACACACGTAGTTTTATGTGTTTACGTTAAAGAGGTTTTGAGTTATAGAAGGGTCAAAAGTGGCACCAAGTGGTTCGTGTAATATTACACTCGGCGCTGGCTAGCCAGTTCCTTTGCTTGAACTTGGCTTGACACGCTGCCGCGTGTCTAGATTTGTAACTAGGTATAATTAACTTTAATTGTCTTTAAACTGACTTTGAGAGTGAATTTTTGTGAATCTGTATTGAGGAACGATTTTAATGACCATTAAGTGACTCTGAGTTGGGGTGTGAGTGTATTTATTTTCTTCGTTTTGTTTGCAATTAATTTCTTTCAGGTTTTATTTTATTTGTTTTTGGATGCTCGTTCCTTTGGATTTGCTTAGCCTGATTTCGAAGGTTATCGAATTGTGATCCGAGCTTGTGATCCCTTCGTCCACTTTCCAATTCTCTATCAGGCTAAGCATCTCACTTGTGCAAACCGTAATATCGACATAGCTGCTATAGCGTTTATTACCCCTTATGGTGTCGAATGTAGGGGTGTCGCCTTCGTTGAGTATCTGCAAACCCATTTCTTCTATGGCACCGAACATGTCCTCGCCCCTTTGGTCTATAGTGTTACCGCCCCACCATGTGTTTTTGGCGTTTGTGTCGCCACCTATTACCAGCAAAGTTGGCTTTGTCTTTGATGGTTTTAAGCTGCTCCAAGTATGGCCATATAGGCTAATCCGGCTCAAAGTAACATGAAATCACTGTGACCTCCCAAGCACGAGTACGGATCCCTACCACTGCGATGTTGGTCGTGGTATATTGTGGGTATTGCTTAACGTCGAGATCCCGGTCAAGGACAGCTATAGCTGCCTTGACCGTGGAATCCCCGGGATCCGCACTTTGGAAGATCCTCACTCCTGCAAAGTTTTTCATGTACTTTGAGCTCCCTACATATGGTTCCTGGAGCAGTGCCAGGGCTGCCTTTCGTTTTGTTGCCTCTGTTAAGGCTTCTATTGTGGCTAAGCTTTTCCTTTGCAGGTTGGCCTGGATAACCTTATAGGCCTTTGATTGTGGGGCATTGACGCTTGTTTCCGTTGGAGTGCCTTCAGCAATTATATGCTGTAGTAGCTCGGGCTAATGCATTCCATTTTCGCCTAATGGGGCATTCCTGATTAAATGCATTGTGCTCTGTGTCTGTTAATTTAGCCCGGCTACAATTGCAGCATGTTGGTACTTGTCCTACGAGTCGATCTTCACAGTCTGCCCACTTGTGCGGTCCACCACAGTAGCTACACTTCTCGACAGTCTCTTTGTGCAGAGTCTTCGAGTGTGCCCATAGCCTAGGCACAGTGAACACTGCACTAGTGGCGACTGGTCCTCAACACGCACTCGCTGTAGATCAATATGGACCTTGCCTGCAGTTATCACCCTATCCCATATTACCGGAGACACCTGTAACACGACGTGGGCTGTGTGTGGATGTCTTGCCTTTCTTCTATACTTAACTGCGATTCTGATAATATCTGATTCCTCTACGTCGGTCAATAGATGACTATTTTGGCGTTTAAGTGCGCTCACTATTTCGTCATCTTTGTGCATGGCTAGGACATCTCTTATTATTACGAGCGGGTCCTTGTGTTGTGCCTCTTTAATGTGGAGGCTACTTGTTTTTATTGCTTCGCTAACCCTCGTCATTTCCTCTCTGCTGTGGCAGCTTATAACAACTTTTTGATCCCTTGCCTTCCGCAGCCTATCCACTCGCATGCCGCTATTTTTGACATCCACCGCGTCCCTAATTTTCACCATGACTTGGTCACTGGTGTCCTCCTTGTCTTCTGAGGTTACGATAATCGTATGCATAGGCGCTGGTGGTTTAGGCCGCTTAACTGCGTCTACGTAGGTAGGCTGCGGTATGGTTTGGGTATGCAGGTTGCCTTTTAATTCGCTTATCGTTTTCGTAAGTTGGGTGATCTCCTCCTTCAATGGTTCTTGATTGCATTCCGAGGGGTTTGGAATTTCCTTTATTTGTGCGGACAACGCTGTGGTATGTCTTTTTAATGCATCCATTGCCTCGCTGTGCTCTTTTATTTTCGTCGTAAGTTCCTCATAAGTGCGGTCTGTTCGTTTACCGAAGTGTTCCCTGTGAGGGCCGCTGTGTGTCGTTCTTTACATTCGGTGACCCCTGGTGTAGACTCTGGGTTTTCTTTTGACTCTACCCCCTCCCGTACGAGTTGGTATAGTCTTTCTACTGCTTCTGTAACCCCTGTTTTTATTTCCGATTTTATGTTTCTTGACTCTCCTAATAATGTTTTAGCTCTAACTAGGCATGATCTGGCCTCTGCTAATTTGCTAGAGAGTTTCGGCTTTGATAATAATGGTACTGATGGGGTTTTACCAGAGATTCTGCGCTTTGTTGTCGGATTTGAAGGGTTTTCAACCTCTATCATGGTACCAGTCTCCCTTTCATCAAAGCTTCTCTGCACGTTGAATTTGTGTTCAGAGGGTCCTGCCCTCTCCGGTTTTTGGGGACTGATCTTTTCCATGCCAGTGGTCTTTCTGACCGGGGTCCGGTTTGCCGCATACATTGTGTTATATAGGTGTCAGGGGATTGTCAGTAAGCTTCAATAAAAGCTTATGAGTGGTCAATAAAAATTTATATGAAGGTAAAGAAGACAGGTAATAATAAAGAAGAATATAAAATTAAAATGACCGGTCACAATGTAAAAGTAAAAGAGGAGTTAAAATAATTTATATAGTCAGAGAGGTGTAAAAAGTCTCTGTCTGTCTAACTAATTTAGTCCGAGTCCACTAGAGGCATGGTCAAGACTTGTGCGTATATTTTTGTCTTCGATTGTACCAGGCGGGTACAATAAGTCCCAAAGTTAATACTAAAGCAATAAACATGCAAAATCTTGTCCAACGGTTTGCAGAAAAATAGTACAAAATGACACAAGAAACAGATACAATTTTGAGGTCTCCAATTTTCCGCCTTTTAAAACACCAACTTTAAGGAGTACAAGGGGTCATGGAGTGTAGGGGGTCCTAGGTCAAGGCGGCCGGCTACGAATTTGTCTACAAGTTCGGCCACAAATTTGGCTTCAAAATGTGGCTACAAACTTGGCCACAAATTCGGCTACAAAATTGGCTACAAAATTCTGCAGTCAATTGGCTACAAAATTCAGCAACAAATCCTGAGTACTCCATTCTAAAGCAGTAACTTTGTGACTGCCTCAATACTCCAGTCTGATGTAGTTCATTTGAAGGGGAGAGGGGGTGGGGTGGTTGGGGGTCCAGGGGTAGTGGGTGGATTTATCTTTAACCGAAAATCGGGAAAAAAAAAATTAAAAAGTTTTTTGAGGGGGTGATGGGGGAGGGGGGGGGGTGTTGAGGGGTAAGGGGTTGATGGGGAGGTGAGAAATGATGCAGGGAGGGGTGGTAGCAAAAAAAAAACTTTTTGAAGCCAACTGTCTACAAAAATTTAAGCCAGTTGTCTACAAAAAGCTACTGAGGGGGAGGGGAGTGGGGGGGGTTATTGGTCCAGGGGGTAGGGGGTGGGTCGGATAAACTTTATAAAATAAAGGTTAGTGGGGTTCGATTTGTTCGGTTTAGGACGCACCGTTCCCGAGATATCCCGGTATTTTGGTTTTACCAAAAATTTACGTTGAGATATCTCGAGAACCACGCCCCCTATGCTCTTGGCGAAAAAACCTGGGTACTACTGGGGTTACAAGGATGCCAAATATCCAAAAAAAAACTGAGGGGTGAGGGAGAGGTAGGGTGAGGGGGCTCTAAAATTGAGGGGAGAGGTAAGAGCAGTGTGGGGGGAGGTGCTGTGAAAAGGTACACGTGGGTTTTATATAAAAATTTAAGATTAAGTAAAGGTTAAAAATTTAAGTTTAAGTTTTAAGTTTTATAACTTTTATATTATGGATTATGGCAGAAACAACAGAAACAAGCTCAAATACAGTAGTACAACGAAGATAGGCAAACAGTATAGACTACAAAAATTACTGTAACTATTCGTAGTTACTGTAACTAGACAAAGGAATGTGACCAACTACGTCTTCATCCACTACTTCCGATACGTGTTTGAAATTGAACTTTTTTATTTTTGAAGGTAGAACAATGCGGTTTTTTTCGAATTTATGAGCTTTGGCCAAAACGAGTTTTCCAAAAGGTTCTACCTTCCTAAGTCAAAAGGGGGGGTGGGAACTTTGAAAAAACAACAAAATCAAGATTCTTACTATTTTAAGTCTTTGTTTACTTTATTAAAATAAGGTGTGTTTCAAAAACTATTGGGTCTATTGAGTTCAAACTTTTTGCCCTCCGTTGGGCAGATGTTAAGGATTGTAGGGGTGAAGATGCAGTGGCCAAGGGTTTACAAATGCGCCCCCAGGTGGGGTTGCAAGTTGGTTTTTATAAAATAAAATCTAGTTTTGCTAAAAATAACTATGACTACTTATATTAAATGTCCTTTTTCACTCACTGTTCTTTTTCGGGTACGTCGGATAGGTGTTCCTAAATAGCCCTCTTCCCAGGGTTCCTGGATTTGGCTCAGGGGTTGCGAAAAAAAATGCCACTTTGTTCGGCTAAAGTTGGCATTACTCCGCGCGCTGATGTCCAAAAAATCCAGGAAAGGTGTCGTTGGAAAGGGTGTTAAATCAGCTATCTATTGATATACTAAAAATAGTACATCACCGCTTTAGTTTCCTAGATAATTGAAAGAAAGAAAGAAAGAAACTATTTATTCTGTTAAGCACTGCAACAAGTTACAAATTGAATCTTAGTAAAACATTCCTAAAATACTATAAATTGCTACAAACACATAACCTGCTGCAGCACTGCTTAACAAAAAAGGTACGCACTCAGCATATGCCGCGGTGAACCACGGCTACTGATTTTCAGTAATTGACCTGGAAAGTTGGTAATTTTTCTGGATTACTTTGAGTCCTTATAACTTCCTTGTTTTTCAAGTTTTTGGAAAACTGAAAAATGTTCCAGGATGGTCTTGAAGTCTTCTATTCAGCAACGTGTAAAATTTTTATCCAAATCAAGGATTTCAAGGACCTCGTGTTTTTGGTTTTTCAGTTTTGGGTCAATTTCTCCCGTTTAAAAAATTACGTGCGGTACGTCAAATTGTAGGTCTCATTGAGACATATAATGGTGTCAAAATAATAGTAGGTTACAGATCTTGTTTCGGCGGCGTACTCAATTTAGTGTTTTTTAACCTCTTCAGGTTCCGTCAATAACTCACTCAAATCTTATCAAACTATTTTGGTCTTTTTTCCACTTTGTACACTGCACAAAAACACACAAATTAACTTTTTTTTTTCCCACTGTAATCCGATCACTTTTTCCCGACTTATTGATTTTTATAGTACGGAGACGGCACGAAAACGTGGCGTTCTCGGTGGCGGATGGCTCGGAACGGTTGGTTAGGTTAGGTTAGGTTAGGTTTTTTTTTTATTTTTTTATTTTTTTTTAGATTATTAAACCCCCTGACATAGCTCGTCAGGGACCTTATTTTCTTTATTAAAACATTTCAGAGCGAAGGGGACAGGTTTTTAAATTTAAATTTTCTAATTCGAAATGATAAAATTATCTCTGTTTACAATACCTGGGGCAGCTATCTTAGCTTATACTATCTTTACTCCTTATTGTTTTATTGTTTTATGTTTTTCAATTACATTTATAGCTCTTTTATGGCTTTACTACTTTTAGCTTAATTTCTTAAAATAAGTACATTACACGTTTTGTTATTCTATATCTATATCTTATTGTTATATTATTTCTATTTATAATATGGTTTTGCATCCTATTTCTAATATTTTTTAATTTTATTACAGTTTTCTGCTTTCTTAACGTTCTTAACGTACCCGACACGCGGCCAGTTTGTGTTGTTTGCAATGAGCTGTCGGTTAGGTTAGGTTAGGTTAGGTTAGGTTAGGTTAGGTTAGGTTAGGTTAGGTTAGGTTAGGTTAGGTTAGGTTTTTTTTTTTTTTTTTTTGAGGTGGCATTTTGTAAGGTTTCCGCTAGTTGATACGGAAACAACTTACTGCCTTTGATGTTTTATTTATATCATTTGTGTTTTTAATTTATTTTAGATTGTTCCTGTTTATATTGCATTATTTTCTCAATTCAGGAAATGATTTAGGTGTGAAAGTTGTATTAATTTTTGTTAAAATTTTTTAATGAGTCTACAATTTGTGTCACGTATGTTACAAAAGAGGAGATGCAGCTGTCTTTTCTAAGCAGATCATTTATTTCGTATGGATTTATATTTAGATTTGTACATAGCGTCTCATGGTTGAAGCGTGGTAGTTCGAATCGTTGGCATGATTTTAGAAGGTGGTCAATTGTTTGTATTTCTGTGTCATTGCAGGGACATTTATCGGTGTTTATTATTTTAAATCTATGGAGGTACTGCCTATGGTAGCCGTGGCCGGTAAATATCTGGGTTAATTGAAAATTTGGTTTGATTTTTGTGAATGCATTGTTGATATCGTTTAATGTAGGGAAAAACTTTTTAGTATGTTGTCCTTTCGTTGATGTCGCGTAATTGTGTTCCATGAATTTGTGACGGTCGATCTTTAAGCGGTGCTTAATGTAGCTGATGGGGAAGTTGAAATAATCGGGGGTTTTGTGCAGATGTGCTGCCTCCTTTGCTACCCTGTCAGCTTCCTCATTTCCAGTTAAGCCGGAATGAGCTTTCACCCACACGAGTTTTAATTCAATTTGATTTTGATTGATTGCTATGATATTTTTATGAATAGTCGCTACAAGTTGATTTGTGTTATTTGTATCTTTTATCGCATCTAGACTCGATCTACTATCAGAAAATATGACTACATTTTGTGGGTTATGCGTAAGAATCCAGTCCGTAGAGTGTCTGATAGCCAGCAACTCCGCTTGAAACACCGAGCAACTTCCGTGCAATTTTAGTTTTTTGCAGATTTTTTGACCTTCTGGTGTATATACAACTAGAGATGCTCCCACGTTACCAGATCCATCACTACTACCATCAGTGAAAATTTTGTAGGTGTTTGTGGAACAGTTGTTATTTATCTCTTCTTCTGTTATAGCCGTCGTGGTACTTATTTCAGGTCGTGAGGATGGGTGTGGTAGCTCTGAGACTGGGAAAGGTTTCTCATATGGTATATCGTGGGGCAGGTAGTGAGTTAGACCGGTGAGTTTAGTATTTTCGATTTGTGCTATTTCGCTTACTTTTAAGTGCAGTGGTGTAAGTTGAGCCAAAGCAATCGCTGCAATGGAAGAAACTGTCCTGAAGCCGCGTGTTATTTTGAGAGCAAAGCCCCTCTGGAAAGATTGAAGACTATCCCGTACATGTTTATATTGGACTGCATGACTCCAGACACTTGCAGCATATGTGATGGTGGGCTCTATGACGTGGTGGTATAGTATACGAATATTTTCGGGGTGGATGCCCCACGTGGGTCTAACGAATTTACAGAGGTTGGTTAGGTTAGGTTAGGTTAGGTTAGGTTAGGTTAGGTTAGGTTAGGTTAGGTTAGGTTAGGTTAGGTTAGGTTAGGTTAGGTTAGGTTAGGTTAGGTTAGGTTAGGTTAGGTTAGGTTAGGTTAGGTTAGGTTAGGTTAGGTTAGGTTAGGTTAGGTTCCCCCCCGGGGGCCGCCACCTTGTCGTGGTGGGGGGGCTTGCGTGTCCCGATGATCTCCAAGGCTATACCGTACAGGGTTTCCCATAACGGACAGGCTTGGAGGGAGGGGCCAGACCAAGAGCGGCTCACAGCTGGGTCTCTCCGCTTAGTGCGGATGAGACCATGGGGTGGGGTCTCTCCACGTGTCCCTCTGACTTATCAGAAGGCACTGTGGATGAGACCAGGGTGGGAAAAACCCTTGAGGTTTACCCACCCAAACGCGGGGGCGACGGGCTGTCCGTCTCGGCAGCATGGCCTAGGCCACCGTCGGCCAACTCGCTCCCTGACCCGTAGGCGTCAGGGGTGAGGGCTGCCACTTCGGTGGGGGCCGCGAGGAAGAAAACCTCTCTAAAAAATTACCCCAATTCGGTGTCTCTCCACGTGCCCCTCTGCTCAGTCAGAGGGCACTGCGGATGAGACCACGTGGTGGGGTCTCTCCACGTATCCCTCTGCTCAAGCAGAGGATAATGCGGATGAGACCATGTGGTGGGGTCTCTCCACGTGTCCCTCTGCTTTAGCAGAGGGCACGGTGGATGGGACCAGGGTGGGATAAACCCATGTGGTTTACCTACCCAAACGCGGGGGCGACGGGCTGTCGGTCACGGCAGCATGGCTTAGGCCACCGTCGGCCAACTCGCTCCCTGACCCGTAGGCGTCAGGGGTGAGGGCCGCCACTTCGGTGGGGGCCGCGAGGAAGAAAACCTCTCTAAAAAATTACCCTAATCCCAAGTTGTCTCGGCGAGGGGATGAATGGTTGGGGGGTACCCAATCCCTAGGGGCCGGGGAGCTCACCCCGTTAAAAAAGGCAACAAAAAATTATGGAAGGTTTGCAAGACAATAAACTACCCCAGGAGGGTACCGGCATCTCCGATGCCGGAGAATCCCTCACCGGGCCTAGCCCGGTCTGCCCCTCGTATTCTGGGGGGGGCACAAACGTTCCAGCGAGCGACAGCTCGCATGCCGCGAGGCGGCCAACAGAGGAGACCCAGGAGACTGCGGAGGAGTCTGACTCCTCCGTGGTGACCCTGATGACGGTGTCGTCCGGAGATGACACGGCGGGACGCTTCTGGCGCAATGCGCGGAAGCGGTCCCTGAAAGGGGACGAGGCGGAGGCCGAGATGGTCGAGATTTCAAAAAAGAAAGCTCCCACTCCGGTGCCCGCAAGACGAGGGAGAGGGCGACCGCCCACGACCGGAGAGTACGTCGGCCTAGCTAAGGCGAAGCTGGCGTACCTCAAGGCGCAGAGGGAGGAGGAGAAGCTCCAGGCAGAGAGGGAGCTGGCCGAGATGGCCCGGGACGTCCGATCCCGATCTCCCTCTCGGTCGAGGTCGAGGTGTCTGTCCGACTCGTCGTCGCTCTCACGCGGCGAAGACGGACCCACGACCTCCGAGCTTCGGAAAAAGGCGGAGGACAGCGTGCTCCTCATTCAGGCTGTTGCGACAAAATCGCGCAACCTGAAGGGCACGCTGCAGAGGGACCTCAAGGAGGCCTCTGCAAGCCTTATGGGGGTCGTAGCGGAGCTGGCACAGCGGTCCGCTACTGACGAGACGGCACGGCTCGAAAGGGCCAATGCTCGCCTGCAAAGCGAGGTCGCTGAACTCCGCAAGGAGATCGCGGAATTGCGGGCGAGCCTCGTCAGGCCTGCCGAGCCGAGCGGAGTCGATCGCGACGACTCGCTGAGGCGTTCTATCGTGGTGGAAGTGGGGACCATGATGGACGCAAAGCTCGAGGCGTTCGCGATGCGGCTCCCCCCCGAGCCACGCCTCCGGCCGCCTTTGGCCGCCGACAGGGCGAGGGCTAAGGCTGCGCCTCCCGCTCCCGAGCCGCCCCTCCGGCCGCCCTTGGCCGCCGACAGGGCGAGGGCTGAGGCTGCGCCTCCCGCTCCCACTCCCGCGGCCCGGAAGAAGAACCAAAAAGAGAAAGCGCCTCCCAAGGCGTACTCGGAGGTGGCAGCGCCGACGCCTGGCGCTCCGAAGCCCCCGACGACGGCCGTGTCCCAGCAGTGGACTGAGGCCGCCAAGCGGGGCAAGCGGGGCAAGAGGGGGAAGAAAAAGGGCAGCGCACCGGCGGATCGGCCCCCGCCCAAGAAGAACGCGGCGGCGAAGCTTCGCGCCCCGCGCTCGGCTGCGGTGGCCATCACCATCCAGCCGGGCGCCACGGTCGAGGGCAAGGAGCTGTCCTATAAGGATGTGCTCGACGGCGCGAAGCGGAGGATCGACCTGGAAGGCTTAGGCCTGAAGGGTCTCCGATTCCGCACCGCCGTGACGGGGGCCCGGATGCTAGAGATCCCCGGGGCTGACAGCGGCGAGAAGGCGGACCTGCTGGCGGGCAAACTGCGGGAGGTCCTTCCGGCGGACCTGGTCCGCGTCTCCAGACCCGTGAAGTGCGCAGACCTGCGCATCAGCGAGCTGGATGACGCGGTGTCCCCGGAGGAGGTGGCGGCCGCGGTGGCCCGCTACGGGGAATGCCCCCCCGAGCAGGTGAAGTGCGGGGAGATCCGCCGCTTCTCCGCCGACAGCCCCGGCACGGCGTGGGTGCGCTGCCCGGTTTCGGCCGCAAAAAAGGTCGCCTCCAGCGGGCGGCTACTGGTGGGGTGGGTGTCGGCCCGGGTCAGCCTCCTTGAGGCCAGACCCCTGCGGTGCTACCGGTGCCTCGATTCGGGGCACGTCCGGAGCAAATGCACCGCCGAGGTGGACCGCAGCGATGTCTGCTATCGCTGCGGTCAACCGGGCCACAAGGCGGCTGGCTGTTCCGCAGCCCCACGCTGCCCGCTGTGCGAGGCGAAGCAGAAGCCGGCGGACCATAGAGCGGGTAGCGGAGCATGTGCCGCTTCCGCCCCCGCCAAGTCCGCCGGCAGGAAAAAGAAGAAGAAGCCCGCCGGGAAAGGCCCAACAGCCCACCCCCGGCCGGCCCGCCCGTCCGCCGCTGACGTGGAGCGCGCCGAGAGGGTCGCAGACATGGTCGTAGATTAAGTATGGCCATGTCTCTCCTTCAGGCGAACCTCAACCACTCGGCCAGAGCTCAGGACCTTCTGTACCAGAGCCTGGCCGAGTGGTCGATCCAGGCGGCGGTGGTGGCGGAGCCTTACCTCGTCCCCGCCAGGGACAACTGGGTTGGTGACCGGGAGGACACGGTGGCGATCGTCGCGCAGACGGCCGCCGGCTCCCCGCCCTTCGACAAATCAGCGAAGGGCCATGGATGCGTCGCGGTCACCCTTATGGGCGTGACGATCGTCGGCGTGTACTTCTCGCCGAACCGGAGCCTGGCCGCATTCGAGCAATTCCTGCTCGAGGTCGGTGCTCTGGTCGGCCAGAGTCACCCAATCCCGGTGCTGGTCGCCGGGGACTTCAACGCCAAGTCGACGGCTTGGGGTTCCCCGGTCACCGATGCGCGGGGCGAGGTACTGGAGGAGTGGGCTGCCACGTCGGGCTTAGTTCTTCTAAACCGGGGGTCGGTAGACACGTGCGTGCGGCACAACGGGGGTTCAATCGTGGACCTAACGTTCGCGACCCCGTGTCTTGCGCGCCGTGTCCGAAACTGGAGGGTGCTCGGGGAGGCGGAGACGCTCTCGGATCACCGGTATATCCGGTACGAGGTCGCCGCCAACCCTGGAGCTCCCCAGAGCCGGCCCCCGCGTGGGGACGGACCGCGCTGGGCCCTCAAGACCATGGACGGTGACGTCATTATCGAGGCGTCCATCGTCCAGGCTTGGTTACCGGCGCCGGAGGGCCCGGCGGCCGACGTGGACGGGCGAGCGGAGCGGTTGAGCGAGTCGATGGTGCAGGTGTGCGACGCCGGTATGTCGCGCGCCAGACCGCTCCCGCCCCGCAGATGGGTGTACTGGTGGTCGGCGGACCTGCGCCGGCTTCGCGAAGCGTGCGTAGCGGCCAGACGCCAGTACACCCATTACAGAAGGCGGCGAAGGCGGGTGGACGCCGAGGAAAGCCGCCTCTACGCCGCGTACAGGGAGAGATGCATCTCTCTGCAGATCGCCATACGGGAGGCAAAGGCCGAGTCGTGGGGAGAGTGGCTGGAGACCCTGAATAGGGATCCCTGGGGGCGCCCGTACAAGACGGTGCGTGGCAAGCTGCGCCCCTGGGCCCCTCCGCTGACCCAGAGTCTCCAACCAGAGGTGGTGGAGAACGTCGTTGCCACTCTCTTCCCAGAGAGGGCCGACTCGGCGCCGCCGCCCGTGGCGGCTGCATCGTCGGAGAGCTCGAGCGCCCCGGTGCCCGAAGTGTCTCGGGCGGAGCTGGAGGCTGCGGTGGAGCGGCTCCGCGCCAAGAGCACAGCACCGGGCCCCGACGGGGTACCCGGTAGGGTGTGGGCGCTAGCCCTGGAGGCCCTCGGGCCCAGGGTCGTCGAGCTCTTCGACGCCTGTATGCGGCGTGGCCGCTTTCCGAGGAAGTGGAAGGTCGGCAGGCTCGTGCTGCTGCGCAAGGAGGGTCGCCCGGCGGACTCGCCGTCGGCATACCGGCCCATAGTGTTGCTCGACGAGGTGAGCAAGCTCTTCGAGCGGATTATTTCCGCGCGCCTCGTCGGGCACCTCGAACGGGTCGGGCCGGGGCTGAGCGACCGGCAGTTCGGCTTCCGCCGAGGCCGCTCGACGGTCGACGCCATCGCGCGTGTGAGGGACCTCTCGGAGGAGGCGGTGTCACGGGGAAGGGTCGTCTTGGCGGTGTCTCTAGACATCGCCAATGCCTTTAACACCATCCCCTGGGGCTGTATCGAGGCGGCGCTGGGCTATCATCGCGTGCCCGACTACCTGCGTCGCCTCCATCGCTGTCGAGTCGACGATGCGGTACCTGGGCGTCGTCCTCGACAGTCGGTGGAACTTCCGAGAGCACTTCCGACGGTTGGTCCCCAGGTTGTTGCGCGCGGCCGGAGCGCTGAGCTGGCTGCTGCCGAACCTGGGCGGACCGTCGGTCGCATGCCGGCGGCTGTACGCCGGGGTGGTGCGGTCGATGGCCCTCTACGGGGCCCCGATCTGGGCGGACACCCTGATCGCCCAGAACAGGACCCTCCTGCGCCAAGCGCAACGGGTCATGGCGATCAGGGTGGTGAGAGGGTATCGCACCATCTCGTGCGAGGCGGCATGCGTCCTGGCCGGGACCCCACCGTGGGACCTGGACGCGGAGGTGCTCTCGGCAGCGTACTGGCGCCGCAGCGCAGCAGCACGAGCCGATGAGGTGGATCCAGAGCCGGAGGAGGCCGGGCGGCAGGGGCGACTCGACCGCCAGGTCCTCCTCCGGAAATGGAAGGAAAGGCTGGCGGAGCCGACCGCCGGCAGAAGAACGGTGGAGGCGATTCGGCCCGTCCTGGAAAGGTGGGTCGATCGCCGACACGGGGCCCTCACCTTCCGCGCTGTGCAGGTCCTGACGGGGCACGGTTGCTTCGGCAGGTACCTGTGCAGCGTGGCGGGTCGAGAGCCGACCGGCGTGTGCCACGCTTGTGGGTGTCCGGAGGACACAGCGGAGCACACGCTGGCGGAGTGCCCGGAGTGGGCGGAGCCGCGGGCGAGCCTCGCGGCGGTTATTGGGGGCGACCTGTCGCTGCCGGGCGTCGTGAGAGCCATGGTCGGCAGCGACAGAGCGTGGAAGGCGGCGCTCTGGTTTTGTGAGTGCGTCATGGCGCAAAAGGAGGCGGCGGAGCGGGCGAGGGAGGACGACCCTCTTTGTAACCCGATCCGCCGGAAAAGAGTTGGGCGGAGGCGCCTGGCGCACGAGCGCCGTCTTCCCCCATAACCGGGGTCTCCGGGCGGTGGAACCGGGGGGTACCATCGCCCAGTTGGAGGAGACCCCCGAGGCGGCTGGCGTGTCCCGTGTTCCGGCACGCCAGTTTGAATGGTGAGCGGCGCCAAAGATGAGCGCCCCACAAGTTGGGCCCGAGCCCGGGCAACCGTCGGTGGAGCAGCGGAAGTGTGCGAATGCGTCCCCGCAGCTCCGCCGGAAGACGGTGAGGAGGAACACCGCTGGTTTTTAGCCGGTAAGAGTCCGGCATAACCCGACAGCGCCCCCCCGCGTCGGGTATCCATGAGGATTTTCCAGCGTCAACAAAAAAAAAAAAAAAAAAAAAAAGGTTAGGTTAGGTTAGGTTAGGTTAGGTTAGGTTAGGTTTTTTTTTTTTTTTTTTTTTTTTTTTTTTTTTTTTTTTTTTTTTTTTTTTTTTTTTATACCTGTCCGGGCGCTGTACTGGCCCGGCTCGCGAGCTACAATAAAACACCCCCTGACATTGCTCGTCTGGGACCTTGGTTGCTTTATTTATTTATAAGACTGATGGTACATGTTTTTAATATAATTCTACATTACATACTATTACTATTACTTTTATACTATTACTTTTATATTATTTTCTTTATAGATGCACAGTTATATTTTGGTTCTTTTATGATTAAAGTTAAATATACATACTTTATAAAAGGATAATATATGTTAATTCTTACATACGACTCTTTACGGGCTCCATATTATGGTTTACTACATTTATTTACACTGTTATTTACTTACGACTATTTCTCATACATATTTGACTTAATAATAAAGATACGTTTACAGATTTCTTATTCTAATTATTCATATTTTCAGGACAATTTAAATATTTATTACCCAACCTTAAACTTAACAATTGCTTTATTATTTTTTTTTTTTTTTTTATTGCTTACTTAATTTACTTACATCAGTTCTTATAACTACTGTAACACTATTACATTTCGTTATTTGGTTACTTATTATTTAATTCGAATATAACTTCCTGCATATACCAGGTATATGTTACATCATATTCTTATTTTACTAATTCTTATGCTACTTGTTTTCTCATTCCGTTTTTATTAGCTTATAGTATTATAATATGCCTATATTATATATACCAATATATATATAAAAATCATATTACTTATTTGCTCATTTCTGTTGCTATTTTGTTACTATTGGGTTTTAAAACTAGGTTTGCGGGACAGTCAAACAAGAGGTGAATGGTTGTTTTATCACTATCGGGTTTCAGTTTTGCTTTTTCCCCTTTTGATTGCTCCCAGTATGGCCTTATGGGCTGTTCAAGTTCAAGGTACGATGAATGCACTGTGAATTTCCAAATCCAGGTATGGATCCCTACCACTATGGTGTTGGTTGAGGTAGATTGCAGGCATTTCTCTACATCGAGATTCGGGTCAACGACGACAAAAGTTTCCCTGACCATCAAATCCCCGGGACCCATACCTTGGAAGATTCTCAATTCCGTGAAAATTTTTATGGACTTTGAACCGCCTGTGCATAATTTTTTGTACAGTACAAAAGGTACTTTCCTTTTGCCCGCTACTGGTACTACTTGTACTGTGGCTATGGTCTTGCATTGGATGTTGGTTGGTGGGATGTTAAGTTTTTTATTCACTTGATAGACCCGTTTTGCCAGAGTGCCCTCAGCAGTATGAGGTTGTTGCTCGGGCTAACGCATCCCATTTGCGCCTAATGGGGCACGCTTGGTCAAATGCGTGATGCTCTACATCTGGAAGCTTTGCCCGGCTGCAGTTGCAGCAGGTTGGCGCTTGGCTTACGAGGCGTTCATCGCATTCTGCCCACTTGTGAGGTCCACCGCAGTGGCTGCACTTTTCGACGGTCTCTTTGCAGAGTCGTCGAGTGTGTCCGTAGCCAAGACACAGTGAACACTGTACCAAGGGTGACTGATCTTCAACACGGACCCTCTGCAGGTCAATGTGGACCTTTCCTGCCGTGGTCAGTCTTTGCCATACCACCGGTGACACTTGCAGCACAATATGAGTCGTATGTGTGTTTCGTGCTTTCCGCCTGTATCGTACCATCATTCTGATGTCCTGGTCCTCGACATTAGTGAGTAGGTGGCCATTTTGGCACTTTATAGCACCCACCACTTCTTCGTCTGTATGTACGGCCAGAACATCTCTTAATATAATAAGTGGATCCCTATTTTGCGCTTCCTTAACTTGAAGGTTTTTTGTTTTTACAGCCTCGCTGACCCTCATGATCTCCTCTCTATTGTGGCAGCTTATCACTACTTTCTGGTCCCTCGCCTTCCGCAGCCTATCCACGCGTATACCACTATTTTTGGCATCCACTGCCCCCCTGATCTTCACCATTAGATCATTGCAAGTATCTTCTTTATCGTCAGAAGTGACGATAATTGTATGTAGTGGGGCTAGTGGCTTCGGCCGCGTGAGTGCTTCCACGTAGGAAGGCTGCGGTACGGCTTGGGTATCCAGGTTGTTTTTGAGGTCAGCGATAGATCTCGTTAATTGGGCGACTTCTGTCTTTAGGGGTTCCTGTTCTTTACCTAGGTTCCCTGGAACTAGCTTAACCTCTGCGGTCAGTGCTGAGGTATGTTGCTTTAGCTCTTGCATCGCCTCCCTGTGTTTTTTAAGGTTTTGGATGAGTTCATCCATCTTTTGTATCCCTTCAGTCATTGCCATTTTCTCTGTGGGAGCCTCTGGCTGTGCTCTCCTAGCTGGTGAGTCTATTTGTTGTTCGGGGAGGGCCTTTGTCTCTACCCCCTCTCGTACAAGTTGATAGAGTCTGTCTAATGCCTGCGTAACCCCTGTCTTTATTTCTGTTTTAATGTTCCTCGACTCTCCCAGCAGCGTTTTCGCTCTGACTAAGCATGCCTTAGCCTCAGCTAGCTTGCTGGGGAGTTTAGACTTGGACGGTAGTTTCACAGGTGGAGTTTTTTCCGCTTTCCCAGTTGCTCTACAACTTGTAGTAGGGTTACTAACTTCTGCTATTTGTTCGGTCTCCCACTCTCTTATGCTCCTCCTCATGTCCTGCTTTGGTTCAGAGGGTCCTGCCCTCTCCGTCGCTTCTGGCATGTTTTGAGGGGAAGTCTTGGTGGGCTTTTTGACTGGGGTCCGGTTGGCGGCATACATTGTGTCAGGGGGCTTGTCACAATATTAAGAATATAAAGAATTAAAAAGTAATAAAAGTCTCTCTAAGACTAAGAACAACGTAGTGTAAGTAGAAGTGAAGTAAAATAAAATAGAAATAAAATATATACTTCGTATACAGTTACTAAAATATACAGTAGTCCGAGAGGTGTATGTGGTCTCTCTGACTGTCACGTACGTTACAGTAAACACACCAAACCTTAAGTGTTTTGCCTGTCGTATTGTTGACTGCCCGAGCCAACTTTACTTATTGTGTCTTATGTCAACAATAGTCAGAGGGGTGTAGAGGGTCTCTCTGACTGTCAGATTTGATATAGTCAAAATAACTAAAGATGGTCAAAACAAAGTTAGAATGGTAAAAGTTACTACTAGATCCTTGGCCTTTTATAACGCCAGCTTTATGCCGCCTTTTAAGCGGGTACAAGGGGCCAGGGAGTCAGGGGGTCCTAGGTCAAGGCGGTTTACTAGTCCAGGTTGGCTACAAAGTTGGCTACAAAATTTTGTTGCCAATTGGCTACAAAATTCAGCAACAAATCTCAAGTAATCCAATCTAGAGTAGTTTCCCTGTGACCGCCTTTTTACTCCAATCTGGTGTAGTTTCTTTCAGGTGGAGGGGGGGTGGGGGGTAAGGGGTCCAGGGGTAGGGGGTGGGTTTATCTATAACCGAAATATCTAGAAAGAAAAATTTTATAAAGTTTATTGAGGGGTGAATTGAATGGATGAAAGGTGAAAGGAATGAATTTCGCCAAAGGGGAGGGGGGTGGTGGGGGTTATTGGTCCGGGGGATGGGGGGAGGGTCGGGTAAACTTTTGAAATAAAGTTTATTTTAGAATAGTGAAAAGTAAAAAATTTTTGAGGAGGTGATGGGAAGAGGGGGGTATGTTGAGGGGTAAGGGGTTGATGGGGAGGTGTAAAATGGTGCACAGAGGGGTACTAGCCAAAAAAAATTTTTTGAAGCCAACTGGCTACAAAATTTGTAGCCAGTTGTCTACAAAAGGCCACTGAGGGGAAGGGGGGTGGGGGGGGGTTAGGGGTCCAGGGGGTCGGGGGGGAGTCGGATAAACTTTATGAAATAAAGTTTAGGGGGTGGGTAGATAGGGAGGGGGGTTCGGAATTTTGGTCAAAAATCGTCTAGGACGCACCGTTTCCGAGATATCCGGGATTTTTGGTTTTTCCAAAATTCCCGTTAGAATATCCCGAGAACCACGCCTCCTATCTTCTTGACCAAAATACCTAGATATTTCTGGGACTTAGCAGATTCTAAATATCGAAAAAAATTTTTGAGGGGGTGAGGGGGTGGGGGGTGTAAGGTGAGGGGGGCAAGAAATTTGAGGGGGACGGTGACGAGTGATGCGGGGGGGGGGTGGTAAGCGGTACTATAAGCGAGCGTAATCCTTATACAGTATATATAAATTTTATATAAAGTCTATATAAATTTTATAAGTCAGTATGACACGAGAAATAAGGAATAACAGAGTTGATCTTACAAGAAATACAAGAAATACAGAAACTAATTGAATTAACTCGTTGACCTACTAACTACTCGTAGTTACAGTAACTATTACACTGACTACTCATTGACCCACTTATTTACGATGCACGTTTTGGAATGAACTTTTTTATTTGTGATGCTAGAATGATGCGGTTTTTTTAGGATTAATGAGCTTTTTTCAAAACTAAATATAGGAAAGGTTTTAACTTTCTACCTAAAAGGGGGGGGTGGGAATTTAATGTTTTCCAAATTTTCCCAAAATGGGATTTTGTAGCAATTTATAAAAACGGTTATATCTCCGAAAGTATTTAATCGATTTTGATGGGATTTTTTTCTAGATGTTAACAGGGTTCCAGTGCGTGCAAAGGAAAAAAAGTGGGGGGGGGCGGGGGTGACTAGGTACTGCTCTAATAAGGGTTGAAAATTTAATTATATGTTATTTTTACAAAAATCTAAATTATTTATAGCTACTGAAGTTTTTCTAAGGATCTCTCACTTACAGTTTCTATTTCTGTTTGTTCCCGGTTTCTTCCTGGACCTCCTGCTGCTCAGTCTTCCAAGGTGGGGCTGCCGGGTTCCGAAGAAAACACCAGTTCATTCAGCTCCGGATTTGTAGGTTATTTGATTTCCCGGTGGTCCCGCTTCACAAATGCTGGTGTATCTCCGTCCTCCGTGGGTAGAATTTTATGAGCAAGTTATCAATTTGTAGGGGATGAAATAGGCTCTTACATAAAATTATAAAAATGGCAGGTCACCGCTGCAAATCTGGAATTAATCCGCCTGGAATTCGAACAATAGTTTTGGAATCCTTGTTTCCCTTGTAACTGCAACAGTTTTCCGCTTTTCCGGGTTCCAAAAGCTGATCTAGATAGCCCTCGGGTTCTTCTTCCAGAAACTATTCGAATCTTGATTCCAACTCCAGGATTTCCAGTACCTCGTGTTTCTGGAATTTCAGTTATTGGTCGATTTTTCCCGTTTTTCGAACGGGAAAAAATCGGTGCGACCACTCAAAATGTAGGTCTTCTTGAGACGCGTCGAATGGTACCAGAAAAACACTAGGTTGTAGATCTTATTTCGGCAGCGCACGCAGTTTTGTGAAAATTAACCTCTCAAAGTTCGTCAAAGTTCTGTTTTTGGTCTAAAAAGTCACTTTTTTTCTTTATGTACTAATTTGATCTTATTCACACTATATGTAGAACACTGAGACGCACAATTTGACACCTTGAACACTGCAATCCAATCACTTTGACCCGGTTAAAAATTTTTAATAAAATTAAGGATAAATAAAGCGTGGCGCTCGCGACGGCGGATGGCTCGGAACTGGTTAGGTTAGGTTAGGTTAGGTTAGGTTAGGTTAGGTTAGGTTAGGTTAGGTTAGGTTAGGTTAGGTTAGGTTAGGTTAGGTTAGGTTAGGTTAGGTTAGGTTAGGTTAGGTTAGGTTAGGTTAGGTTAGGTTAGGTTAGGTTAGGTTAGGTTAGGTTAGGTTAGGTTAGGTTAGGTTAGGTTAGGTTAGGTTAGGTTAGGTTAGGTTAGGTTAGGTTAGGTTAGGTTAGGTTAGGTTAGGTTAGGTTAGGTTAGGTTAGGTTAGGTTAGGTTAGGTTAGGTTAGGTTAGGTTAGGTTAGGTTAGGTTAGGTTAGGTTAGGTTAGGTTAGGTTAGGTTAGGTTAGGTTAGGTTAGGTTAGGTTAGGTTAGGTTAGGTTAGGTTAGGTTAGGTTAGGTTAGGTTAGGTTAGGTTAGGTTAGGTTAGGTTAGGTTAGGTTAGGTTAGGTTAGGTTAGGTTAGGTTAGGTTAGGTTAGGTTAGGTTAGGTTAGGTTAGGTTAGGTTAGGTTAGGTTAGGTTAGGTTAGGTTAGGTTAGGTTAGGTTAGGTTAGGTTAGGTTAGGTTAGGTTAGGTTAGGTTAGGTTAGGTTAGGTTAGGTTAGGTTAGGTTAGGTTAGGTTAGGTTAGGTTAGGTTAGGTTTCCCGGTAGGGTGTGGGCGCTAGCCCTGGAGGCCCTCGGGCCCAGGGTCGTCGAGCTCTTCGACGCCTGTATGCGGCGTGGCCGCTTTCCGAGGAAGTGGAAGGTCGGCAGGCTCGTGCTGCTGCGCAAGGAGGGTCGCCCGGCGGACTCGCCGTCGGCATACCGGCCCATAGTGCTGCTCGACGAGGTGAGCAAGCTCTTCGAGCGGATTATTTCCGCGCGCCTCGTCGGGCACCTAGAACGGGTCGGGCCGGGGCTGAGTGACCGGCAATTCGGTTTCCGCCGGGGCCGCTCGACGGTCGACGCCATCGCGCGTGTGAGGGACCTCTCGGAGGAGGCGGTGTCACGGGGAAAGGTCGTCTTGGCGGTGTCTCTAGACATCGCCAATGCCTTTAACACCCTCCCCTGGGGCTGTATCGAGGCGGCGCTGGGCTACCATCGCGTGCCCGACTACCTGCGTCGCCTCCTCACCGACTACTTCTCCGAGAGGGAAGTGGTGTACCCGACGCGCGACGGGTGGGGCCGCCGGGTCATGACGTACGGTGTTCCACAGGGTTCGGTTCTTGGGCCGTTGCTGTGGAACATCGGCTACGACTGGGTGCTGCGGGGCGCTAATCTGCGGGGGGTCGACGTAACTTGTTACGCCGACGACACCCTCGTCACGTCCTGCGGCGCCACGTACCGGGAGGCGGCCCTATTGGCGACGGCCGGAGTGGCCCAAGTGGTGGCCCGAATCCGCCGGCTGGGGCTGGAGGTGGCGCTGGAGAAGTCGGAGGCCGTGTGTTTCCACGGAGCCCGACGCGCCCCTCCCGCAGGATCCCGGCTGGTGGTCGGCGGCGTCTCCATCGCTGTCGAGTCGACGATGCGGTACCTGGGCCTCGTCCTCGACAGTCGGTGGAATTTCCGAGAGTACTTCCGACGGTTGGTCCCCAGGTTGTTGCGCGCGGCCGGAGCACTGAGCTGGCTGCTGCCGAACCTGGGCGGACCGTCGGTCGCATGCCGGCGGCTGTACGCCGGGGTGGTGCGGTCGATGGCCCTCTACGGGGCCCCGATCTGGGCGGACACCCTGATCGCCCAGAATAGGACCCTCCTGCGCCAAGCGCAACGGGTCATGGCGATCAGGGTGGTGAGAGGGTATCGCACCATCTCGTGCGAGGCGGCATGCGTCCTGGCCGGGACCCCACCGTGGGACCTGGACGCGGAGGTGCTCTCGGCAGCGTACTGGCGCCGCAGCGCAGCAGCACGAGCCGATGAGGTGGATCCAGAGCCGGAGGAGGCCGGGCGGCAGGGGCGACTCGACCGCCAGGTCCTCCTCCGGAAATGGAAGGAAAGGCTGGCGGAGCCGACCGCCGGCAGAAGAACGGTGGAGGCGATTCGGCCCGTCCTGGAAAGGTGGGTCGATCGCCGACACGGGGCCCTCACCTTCCGCGCTGTGCAGGTCCTGACGGGGCACGGTTGCTTCGGCAGGTACCTGTGCAGCGTGGCGGGTCGAGAGCCGACCAGCGTGTGCCACGCTTGTGGGTGTCCGGAGGACACAGCGGAGCACACGCTGGCGGAGTGCCCGGAGTGGGCGGAGCCGCGGGCGAGCCTCGCGGCGGTTATTGGGGACGACCTGTCGCTGCCGGGCGTCGTGAGAGCCATGGTCGGCAGCGACAGAGCGTGGAAGGCGGCGCTCCGGTTTTGTGAGCGGGCGAGGGAGGACGACCCTCTTTCTAACCCAATCCGCCGGAAGAGAGTTGGGCGGAGGCGCCTGGCGCACGAGCGCCGTCTTCCCCCATAACCGGGGTCTCCTGGCGGTGGAACCGGGGGGTACCATCGCCCAGTTGGAGGAGACCCCCGAGGCGGCTGGCGTGTCCCGTGTTCCGGCACGCCAGTTTAAATGGTGAGTGGCGCCACTGATGAGCGCCCCACAAGTTGGGCCCGAGCCCGGGCAACCGTCGGCGGAGCAGCGGAAGTGTGCGAATGCGTCCCCGCAGCTCCGCCAGAAGACGGTGAGGAGGAACACCGCTGGTTTTTAGCCGGTAAGAGTCCGGCATAACCCGACAGCGCCCCCCCGCGCCTGTCGGGTATCCATGAGGATTTTCCAGCGTCAACAAAAAAAAAAAAAAAAAAAAAAAAAAAAGGTTAGGTTAGGTTAGGTTAGGTTAGGTTAGGTTAGGTTAGGTTAGGTTAGGTTAGGTTAGGTTAGGTTAGGTTAGGTTAGGTTAGGTTAGGTTCCCCCCCGGGGGCCGCCACCTTGTCGTGGTGGGGGGGCTTGCGTGTCCCGATGATCTCCAAGGCTATGCCGTACAGGGCTTCCCATAACGGACAGGCTTGGAAGGAGGGGCCAGACCAAGAGCGGCTCACAGTTGGGTCTCTCCGCTTAGTGCGGATGAGACCATGGGGTGGGGTCTCTCCACGTGTCCCTCTGACTTATCAGATGGCACTGTGGATGAGACCAGGGTGGGAAAAACCCTTGAGGTTTACTCACCCAAACGCGGGGGCGACGGGCTGTCGGTCACGGCAGCATGGCCTAGGCCACCGTCGGCCAACTCGCTCCCTGACCCGTAGGCGTCAGGGGTGAGGGCTGCCACTTCGGTGGGGGCCGCGAGGAAGAAAACCTCTCTAAAAAATTACCACAAGTCGGTGTCTCTCCACGTGCCCCTCTGACTTATCAGAGGGCACTGCGGATGAGACCACGTGGTGGGGTCTCTCCACGTATCCCTCTGCTCAAGCAGAGGATAGTGCGGATGAGACCATGTGGTGGGGTCTCTCCACGTGCCCCTCTGCTTTAGCAGAGGGCATGGTGGACGGGACCAGGGTGGGATAAACCCATGTGGTTTACCTACCCAAACGCGGGGGCGACGGGCTGTCGGTCACGGCAGCATGGCTTAGGCCACCGTCGGCCAACTCGCTCCCTGACCCGTAGGCGTCAGGGGTGAGGGCCGCCACTTCGGTGGGGGCCGCGAGGAAGAAAACCTCTATAAAAAATTACCCTAATCCCAAGCTCTGGCTTTGGCGATGGGATGAATGGTTGGGGGGTACCCAATCCGGAGAGGCAGGGGATCTCACCCCGCTCATAAAAAGATAAAACCATGGAAAGTTGTGATAAAAACAAACTACCCCAGGAGGGTACCGGCATCTCCGATGCCGGAGAATCCCTCACCGTGCCCACGATGGGTACGGTCTGCCCCGCGTATCTGGGGGGGGCACCAGCCTTCCAAACTACCGACGACAACGCACAACGCACAACGGACACCGAGACGCACACGGAAGATAAGGAGACCCAGGAGATCGCGGAGGAGGAGTCTGACTCCTCGGATGTGACCCTGGTGTCGGTTTCGTCAGGAGACGACACGGCGGGACGCTTCTGGCGCAATGCGCGGAAGCGGTCCCTGAAAGGGGACGAGGTCGAGGCATCGGAGATGGTCGAGATTTCAAAAAAGAAAGCTCCCACTCCGGTGCCCGCAAGACGAGGGAGAGGGCGACCGCCCACGACCGGAGAGTACGTCGGCCTAGCTAAGGCGAAGCTGGCGTACCTCAAGGCGCAGCGGGAGGAAGAGAAGCTCCAGGCAGAGAGGGAGCTGGCCGAGATGGCCCGGGACGTCCGATCCCGATCTCCCTCTCGGTCGAGGTCGAGGTGTCTGTCCGACTCGTCGTCGCTCTCACGCGGCGAAGACGGACCCTCGACACTGGAGCTTCGAAAAAAGGCGGAGGACAGCGTGCTCCTCATTCAGGCTGTTGCGACAAAATCGCGCAACCTGAAGGGCACGCTGCAGAGGGACCTCAAGGAGGCCTCTGCAAGCCTATTGGGGGTCGTAGCGGAGCTGGCAGAGCGGTCCGCTACGGACGAGACGGCTCGGCTCGAAAGGGCCAATGCTCGCCTGCAAAGCGAGGTCGCCGAACTCCGCAAGGAGATCGCGGAATTGCGGGCGAGCCTCGTCAGGCCTGCCGAGCCGAGCGGAGTCGATGGCGAGGACTCCGCCTCGCTGAGGCGTTCAATCATTGTGGAAGTGGGGACAATGATGGACGCCAAGATCGAGGCGCTCGCTATGCGGCTCCCCCCCGAGCCACGCCTCCGGCCGCCTTTGGCCGCCGACAGGGCGAGGGCTAAGGCTTCGCCTCCCGCTCCCGAGCCGCCCCTCTGGCCGCCTTTAGCCGCCGACAGGGCGAGGGCTGAGGCTCCGCCTCCCGCTCCCACTCCCGCGGCCGGGAAGAAGGAGAAGGTGAAAGCGCCTCCCAAGGCGTTCTCGGAGGTGGCAGCGCCGACACCTGGCGCTCCGAAGCCCCCGACGACGGCCGTGTCCCAGCAGTGGACCGAGGCCGCCAAGCGGGGCAAGCGGGGCAAGCGGGGGAAAAAGGGCAGCGCACCGGCGGACAAGCCCCCGCCCAAGAAGAACGCGGCGGCGAAGCTTCGCGCCCCGCGCTCGGCTGCGGTGGCCATCACCATCCAGCCGGGCGCCACGGTGGAGGGGAAGGAGCTGAGCTACAAGGAAGTGCTCGACGGGGCGAAGCGGAGGATCGACCTCGAAGGCTTAGGCCTGAAGGGTCTCCGATTCCGCACCGCCGTGACGGGGGCCCGCATGCTCGAGATCCCCGGGGCTGACAGCGGCGAGAAGGCAGACCTGCTGGCGGGCAAACTGCGGGAGGTCCTTCCCGCGGACCTGGTCCGCGTCTCCAGACCCGTGAAGTGCGCAGACCTGCGCATCAGCGAGCTGGATGACGCGGTGTCCTCGGAGGAGGTGGCGGCCGCGGTGGCCCGCTACGGGGAATGCCCCCCCGAGCAGGTGAAGTGCGGGGAGATCCGCCGCTTCTCCGCCGACAGCCCCGGTACGGCGTGGGTGCGCTGCCCGGTTTCCGCTGCGAAGAAGGTCGCCTCCAGCGGGCGGCTACTGGTGGGGTGGGTGTCGGCCCGGGTCAGCCTCCTTGAGGCCAGACCCCTGCGGTGCTACCGGTGCCTCGATTCGGGGCACGTTCGGAGCAAATGCACCGCCGAGGTGGACCGCAGCGACGTCTGCTATCGCTGCGGTCAACCGGGCCACAAGGCGGCTGGCTGTTCCGCTGCCCCACGCTGCCCGCTGTGCGAGGCGAGGCAGAAGCCGGCGGACCATAGAGCGGGCAGCGGAGCATGTGCCGCTTCCGCCCCCGCCAAGTCCGCTGGCAAGAAAAAGAAAGGAAAGCCCGCCGGGAAAGGCCCAACAGCCCACCCCCGGCCGGCCCGCCCGTCCGCCGCTGACGTGGAGCGCGCCGAGAGGGTCGCAGACATGGTCGTAGATTAAGTATGGCCATGTCTCTCCTTCAGGCGAACCTCAACCACTCGGCCAGAGCTCAGGACCTTTTGTACCAGAGCCTGGCCGAGTGGTCGATCCAGGCGGCGGTGGTGGCGGAGCCTTACCTCGTCCCCGCCAGGGACAACTGGGTTGGTGACCGGGAGGACACGGTGGCGATCGTCGCGCAGACGGCCGCCGGCTCCCCGCCCTTCGACAAATCAGCGAAGGGCCATGGATGCGTCGCGGTCACCCTTATGGGCGTGACGATCGTCGGCGTGTACTTCTCGCCGAACCGGAGCCTGGCCGCATTCGAGCAATTCCTGCTCGAGGTCGGTGCTCTGGTCGGCCACAGTCACCCAATCCCAGTGCTGGTCGCCGGGGACTTCAACGCCAAGTCGACGGCTTGGGGTTCCCCGGTCACCGATGCGCGGGGCGAGGTACTGGAGGAGTGGGCTGCCACGTCGGGCTTAGTCCTTCTAAACCGGGGGTCGGTAGACACGTGCGTGCGGCACAACGGGGGTTCCATCGTGGACCTTACGTTCGCGACCCCGTGTCTTGCGCGCCGTGTCCGAAACTGGAGGGTGCTCGGGGGGGCGGAGACGCTCTCGGACCACCGGTATATCCGGTACGAGGTCGCCGCCAACCCTGGAGCTCCCCAGAGCCGGCCCCCGCGTGGGGACGGACCGCGCTGGGCCCTCAAGACCATGGACGGTGACGTCATCATCGAGGCGTCCATCGTCCAGGCTTGGTTACCGGCGCCGGAGGGCCCGGCGGCCGACGTGGACGGGCAAGCGGAGCGGTTGAGCGAGTCGATGGCGCAGGTGTGCGACGCCGGTATGTCGCGCGCCAGACCGCTCCCGCCCCGCAGATGGGTGTACTGGTGGTCGGCGGACCTGCGCCGGCTTCGCGAAGCGTGCGTAGCGGCCAGACGCCAGTACACCCATTACAGAAGGCGGCGAAGGCGGGTGGACGCCGAGGAAAGCCGCCTCTACGCCGCGTACAGGGAGAGATGCATCTCTCTGCAGATCGCCATACGGGAGGCAAAGGCCGAGTCGTGGGGAGAGTGGTTGGAGACCCTGAATAGGGATCCCTGGGGGCGCCCGTACAAGACGGTGCGTGGTCAGCTGCGCCCCTGGGCTCCTCCGCTGACCCAGAGTCTCCAACCAGAGGTGGTGGAGAACATAGTCGCCACTCTCTTCCCAGAGAGGGCTGACTCGGCGCCGCCGCCCGTGGCGGCTGCATCGTCGGAGAGCGCCCCGATGCCCGAGGTGTCTCGGGCGGAGCTGGAGGCTGCGGTGGAGCGGCTCCGCGCCAAGAGCACAGCACCGGGCCCCGACGGGGTACCCGGTAGGGTGTGGGCGCTGGCCTTGGAGGCCCTCGGGCCCAGGGTCGTCGAGCTCTTCGACTCCTGTATGCGGCGTGGCCGCTTTCCGAGGAAATGGAAGGTCGGCAGGCTCGTGCTGCTGCGCAAGGAGGGTCGCCCGGCGGACTCGCCGTCGGCATACCGACCCATAGTGTTGCTCGACGAGGTGAGCAAGCTCTTCGAGCGGATTATTTCCGCGCGCCTCGTCGGGCACCTCGAACGGGTCGGGCCGGGGCTGAGCGACCGGCAATTCGGTTTCCGCCGGGGCCGGTCGACGGTCGACGCCATCGCGCGGGTGAGGGACCTCTCGGAGGAGGCAGTGTCCCGGGAAGAGGTTGTTCTGGCGGTGTCCTTAGACATCGCCAACGCCTTCAACACCCTCCCCTGGGGCTGTGTTCGGGCGGCGCTGGGATACCACGGCGTGCCCGAATACCTGCGTCGTCTCCTCAACGACTACTTCTCCGAGAGGGAAGTGGTGTACCCGACGCGCGACGGGTGGGGCCGCCGGGTCATGACGTGCGGTGTTCCACAGGGTTCGGTTCTTGGGCCGTTGCTGTGGAACATCGGCTACGACTGGGTGCTGCGGGGCGCTAATCTGCGGGGGGTCGACGTAACTTGTTACGCCGACGACACCCTCGTCACGTCCTGCGGCGCCACGTACCGGGAGGCGGCCCTATTGGCGACGGCCGGAGTGGCCCAAGTGGTGGCCCGAATCCGCCGGCTGGGGCTGGAGGTGGCGCTGGAGAAGTCGGAGGCTCTGTGTTTCCACGGAGCCCGACGCGCCCCTCCCGCAGGATCCCGGCTGGTGGTCGGCGGCGTCTCCATCGCTGTCGAGTCGACGATGCGGTACCTAGGCGTCGTCCTCGACAGTCGGTGGAACTTCCGAGAGCACTTCCGACGGTTGGTCCCCAGGTTGTTGCGCGCGGCCGGAGCGCTGAGCTGGCTGCTGCCGAACCTGGGCGGACCGTCGGTCGCATGCCGGCGGCTGTACGCCGGGGTGGTGCGGTCGATGGCCCTCTACGGGGCCCCGATCTGGGCGGACACCCTGATCGCCCAGAACAGGACCCTCCTGCGCCAAGCGCAACGGGTCATGGCGATCAGGGTGGTGAGAGGTTATCGCACCATCTCGTGCGAGGCGGCATGCGTCCTGGCCGGGACCCCACCGTGGGACCTGGACGCGGAGGTGCTCTCGGCAGCGTACTGGCGCCGCAGCGCAGCAGCACGAGCCGATGAGGTGGATCCAGAGCCGGAGGAGGCCGGGCGGCAGGGGCGACTCGACCGCCAGGTCCTCCTCCGGAAATGGAAGGAAAGGCTGGCGGAGCCGACCGCCGGCAGAAGGACGGTGGAGGCGATTCGACCCGTGCTGGAAAGGTGGGTCGATCGCCGACACGGGGCCCTCACCTTCCGCGCTGTGCAGGTCCTGACGGGGCACGGTTGCTTCGGCAGGTACCTGTGCAGCGTGGCGGGTCGAGAGCCGACCAGCGTGTGCCACGCTTGTGGGTGTCCGGAGGACACAGCGGAGCACACGCTGGCGGAGTGCCCGGAGTGGGCGGAGCCGCGGGCGAGCCTCGCGGCGGTTATTGGGGACGACCTGTCGCTGCCGGGCGTCGTGAGAGCCATGGTCGGCAGCGACAGAGCGTGGAAGGCGGCGCTCCGGTTTTGTGAGTGCGTCATGGCGCAAAAGGAGGCGGCGGAGCGGGCGAGGGAGGACGACCCTCTTTCTAACCCGATCCGCCGAAAGAGAGTTGGGCGGAGGCGCCTGGCGCACGAGCGCCGTCTTCCCCCATAACCGGGGTCTCCGGGCGGTGGAACCGGGGGGTACCATCGCCCAGTTGGAGGAGACCCCCGAGGCGGCTGGCGTGTCCCGTGTTCCGACACGCCAGTTTGAATGGTGAGTGGCGCCACAGCTGGGCGCCCCACAAGGTGGGCCCGGGCCCGGGCAACCGTCGGCGGAGCAGCGGAAGTGTGCGAATGCGTCCCCGCAGCTCCGCCGGAAGACGGTGAGGAGGAACACCGCTGGTTTTTAGCCGGTAAGAGTCCGGCATAACCCGACAGCGCCCCCCCGCGCCTGTCGGGTATCCATGAGGATTTTCCAGCGTCAACAAAAAAAAAAAAAAAAAAAAAAAAAAAAAAAAAAAAAAAAAAAAAAGGTTAGGTTAGGTTAGGTTAGGTTAGGTTAGGTTAGGTTAGGTTAGGTTAGGTTAGGTTAGGTTAGGTTAGGTTAGGTTAGGTTAGGTTAGGTTAGGTTAGGTTAGGTTAGGTTAGGTTAGGTTAGGTTAGGTTAGGTTAGGTTAGGTTAGGTTAGGTTAGGTTAGGTTAGGTTAGGTTAGGTTAGGTTAGGTTAGGTTAGGTTAGGTTAGGTTAGGTTAGGTTAGGTTAGGTTAGGTTAGGTTAGGTTAGGTTAGGTTAGGTTAGGTTAGGTTAGGTTAGGTTAGGTTAGGTTAGGTTAGGTTAGGTTAGGTTAGGTTAGGTTAGGTTAGGTTAGGTTAGGTTAGGTTAGGTTAGGTTAGGTTAGGTTAGGTTAGGTTAGGTTAGGTTAGGTTAGGTTAGGTTAGGTTAGGTTAGGTTAGGTTAGGTTAGGTTAGGTTAGGTTAGGTTTTTTTTTTTTTTTTTTTTTTTTTTTTCCATCCAGTCCGGGCGCTGTATTGGCCCGGCCCACGAGCTTAATGAAGTATCCCCTGACATAGCTCGTCAGGGACCTTGGGTGCTTTATTGACTTATAAATTAGGAACATACATTTCATTTCTTAAGCTATATACAGACTTATGCTACCTTATGGCTATTTTACATGTTTCGGAAATTACATTTAATCTTAACTTATTTTTATTGTGTACAGTTTTAGCTGCTTAATATCCTACTTGTCTTATAAACTACTTCTTATTCTATGCAGTTCTAATATTTACTTTTTTATTTTGATATCTATCTAATGATTTTCTACACAAGTTTCTTACACAAATTGTTTTTGCCTTATAAATTTGTTTGCTTAGAGTATTATATATGCATATATTATATATACATCAGTATATATACATATCATATTCTTATTATTACTTATTTCTGTTGTTTGCTTTTATTGCAATTTCTTTACAATATTGTATAAATTTGGATGAGTAATTTTTATCTTTTATTAGTTTGTGTGCATTTTGTGCCGTGATTTTGATGCCTATGTTCATTTCTAGTGTGTATTTCAAAGCTAGATTGGCGGGACAGTCGAACAAGAGATGTGGTATAGTCTCATCTGTGTCCGGGTTACATACGCACGAAGGACTTTCCTTACATCCAAACCTATGTAGGTATTGGGCGAAACCTCCGTGCCCTGTCAATACCTGTGTCAATATACCAGTGGTTTCTATGTTTCTTGTCGTCTTGTAGGCCGTCACCGCATCTGGGAAGAATATTTTTGTAATGGCTGCTGTTTCGCCCTCTCTGTATCTTTGGTTCCATTCGCCAAGCGACCGTGCACGGATCAGTCGCTTGACGTATGATACTGGACAGAGATCGTAGGTGGGCTTATTCTTCAACTTTTGGGCAGCATCCTTAGCCAGTTCATCAGCCCTTTCGTTGCCCTCTAATCCTGCGTGGGCTTTTATCCAAAATAAGGATATTTCCTTGCCTTGGACTTGAACCGCTTTAATGTTTGCCCGCGACTGTACGGCTAGGTGGTGCTTTGAGGCGTTATTAGTAACGGACTCTAAAGCAGACCTCGAGTCACTGTAAATGCCAAAACTCTCCTCCCGGCGTTCCAAAGCTATCCTTGTTGCTGTGCATATGGCTAGGAGTTCCGCCTGATATACCGTGCAATACGGTGACAGTTTCAATTTGACTGCTTTGATTTCGGCTTCGCTGTTCCATATGGAAAGCGCTGCACCAACCGTGCCGTCAATTTTGCTGCCATCCGTATAGATTCGAATTGCTTGCTTGTTATGGCAATCGACTTGCTCTTGGTTATTCAGGCATATGAACCCCAGGCTCATATGCTCTGCCGGGTGGGGAGTTTTGTCAAATGCAATGACTCGCTCTACTTCTCTGTCACCCAACTCAGTAATGGGAAGCCCTCTCTTGATCTCATAGAGTGCAGCTGCTTCTCTTATTCGGAGATCAAGGGGGAGTAACCCAGACAACACCAGTGCAGAGTTTAGAGAGACCGTTCTATACGCCTTAGTTAGTTTTTGCGCGAAACCTCGTTGCACGTTGTTCAGGTGTTTTTGCACCCCTAACTTTCCAGTTGCCGGCGCCCAGACACTAGCAGCATACAGAATGATGGGCTCTATAGTTGCCGTGTATATTACGCGGATTATTTCCGGATTTAGGCCCCAGCTGATTCTGGCTGTTCTGGCAAGCTGTTTATATATATTGGCAGCTTTTCTGCACACTTCTGCAACATGTTTGTTAAACGTTAACTTGTTGTCGATGTGTAATCCGAGAATTTTTATGTCCTCCGACATTCCAATGTCGACCCCACCCATCCTTATGACCGGGACGTCGTACTTTAACTTTCTAGTGATGGTCATTGCCTTAGTCTTGGATGGACCAAAGTTAAGTTTATTACTGACGCCCCAGCCCCAAACATAAGCGAGGGCGGCATTGGCCTGCCTTTGGATATCTAGTGCTGTATTTCCGTTAAACACGAGGACAACGTCGTCAGCGAAGGCTTGGCAGTAGTCGCCTCTCTTTTTTAAACCCTGTATAAGGGGGTCCAGGAGCAAGTTCCATAGGATAGGACCGCCTATCGACCCCTGTACGCACCCTTTGGACGTACTTTTGGTGTATTGTTCACCACCATATCTAACCGTGACTTTCCTATCACAAAGGTAGCCGTCGAGGATTCCCCGTAAGTTACTAGGACACCTTTCCTCAGCCAACCGGACTCTTATAGCAGGCCACCAAGCATTGTCGAAGGCTCCCTCTATGTCCAGCGATACCACGACGACTGTCTTCTTGTTCTCGACATTTCGTCTAATGTGGCTCACCAGATCATAGAGAGAGTCCTCAGTGCTTCTCTGGGGCATGAATCCGTATTGGCGAGTACTCATCCTAGGAAGAATATACCACTTCAGTCTACCTATGATCATTTTTTCAAGTATCTTTCCCATCACTGGCAACAAGCCTATTGGCCTGTAGGCTTTAGGATTTTGGTAGTTGTCCTTTCCAGGTTTCCTTAGTACAACCACCGTTGCCTCTTTCCAGATGGTCGGGAAGTGCTCAAGCTGTAGGCATTTGTTTGCCAGTGATAGGAAGAAACTTGGGTCACTATGGATGGCTCTGCTGCAGATGTCAGCGGTAAAGCCATCTGCTCCGGGTGCTTTTTTGGGGTTAAAACTTTCCACTACCGACATGAGCTCCTCCATCGTGAATGGTGGATCGTGAGGTTCATCTGTTGCCCAGTTTGTTGGATGTTTGGCCTTCTCCCGTATCTGTTGGTGGTACAGTGTGTCTTTGTCCGTAGTATCCTCCGGATAGAAGGATTCTGTAAGCCACTTAACTGAGCCTTTCATGTCGATAGTTTCCCCGTTTTTCTCCAGGGGCAGGTCTTCTTGCCGTTTGGCGGTCCTTCCTATTACTCTGTATATCCCTTCCCACACCCCTTCTTTTTCTTGCTTGCTGCAGAAACGTTTCCAACTCTCTGTCTGGGCTTCTTTCATAGCTGTTTCGTACCTTTGTTTTGTTTGCAGATACTCATCTATCACTTTCGCCCTTCGCACCGGCGCTGCACATCGGATTCGACGTTTCTTCGTCGTGAGTTCTTTCTTCATTTGTGTCAGTTCCGGAGTCATCCATGGTAGGGTAAGTTTCTGTTTGGATTTCTTTTTCGGTAGGGTATGCTCGCATGCTTGTCTAATTGCGTTGGTATACTCCTCCGTCAAAGAATCCAATTCCCTTGCGCTGTTTACTCTCTCGATTTTTTCTTTATTTATGGCCCTTTCCTGTTTCAATTGGGTCAGTTTACTATGAAACAGAGTCCAATTGGCTTTATTGGTACCATAAATTCGAGTGGTCCTCTGGATGCTCGTACCTTGTGCTTTGCTTAGCCTGATATCAAATGTTAACGCGTTGTGGTCCGAGCTTGTAACGCTCTCATCCACCTTCCAATTCTCTATCAGGCCAAGCATCTCGCCATTGCAGAAAGTGACATCCACATAACTGCTGTACCGTTTGTTACCCCTTATCGTGTCAAAGGTTGGGATCTCGCCTTCGTTGAGTATCTGCAAACCCATTTCCTCAACGGCGCCATACACTTCTTCGCCTCTATGGTCTAATACGTTGCCACCCCACCATGTATTTTTAGCATTTATGTCTCCACCAATTATGAGTAATTTTGGTCTCAGTTCTTCTTTTATGGTTTTGAGCTGTTCCAGGTATGGCCTTATGGGCTGGTCCGGTTCAAAGTAGCATGAGATCGCTGTGATTTCCCAGGCCCGAGTACGAATCCCTACCACTACGATGTTGGTTGTGGTATATTGTGGATACTGTTTAACATCGAGATTCTGGTCAAGGACAGCAATAACTGCCTTAACCGTCGAATCCCCGGGATTCGTATTTTGGAAGGTCCTCACTCCTGTGAAATTTTTCATGCACTTTGAGCCGCCCACGTATGGTTCCTGGAACAGTGCAAAAGCTACCTTCCTTTTGCCTGCTTCTGATATGGCTTCTGCTGTGGCTATGTTTTTGCGTTGAAGATTTGCTTGTATTACTTTGTATATCATAGTTTGTGGGGTGTTGGCAGTTGTATCAGCCTGGTAAGCCTGGTTCGCTGGGGTGCCCTCAGCAGTATGCCGTGGTTGCCCGGGCTAGTGCATCCCATTTGCGCCTGATGGGGCATGCCTGGTTGAATGCGTGATGCTCCACGTCTGCCAACTTTGCCCGGCTGCAATTGCAGCAAGTCGGCGCTTGGCCTACGAGCCTCTCGTCGCATTCTGCCCACTTATGTGGTCCACCGCAATGACTACATTTTTCCACCGTCTCCTTACAGAGACGTCGAGTGTGTCCGTATCCAAGGCACAGTGAACACTGCACCAAGGGCGACTGATCTTCGACGCGGACCCGCTGTAAGTCAATGTGGACTTTCTCTGCTGTGGTCAGTCTTTGCCATACTGCCGGGGACACCTGCAACACGATGTGTGCCGTATGTATATTACGTGCTTTCCGCCTGTATCGTACCGCCATTCTGATGTCCTGATCCTCGACGTCAGTTAATAGGTGGCCATTTTGGCACTTTATTGCACCCACTATTTCATCATCTGTATGTACAGCCAGTACGTCTCTCAGTATGATGAGTGGGTCCCTATTTTGCGCTTCTTTTACTTGCAAGTTTTTAGTTTTTACAGCCTCGCTGACCCTCGTCATCTCTTCTCGATTGTGGCAGCTTATTACTACCTTCTGATCCTTGGCCTTCCGCAGCCTTTCCACGCGTATGCCACTATTCTTGGCATCCACAGCCCCTCTGATCTTCATCATAAGATCGTTACTTGTGTCTTCTTTATCATCCGAAGTGACGATAATAGTATGTAAAGGGGCTGGTGGTTTCAGCCGTTTGACTGCTTCCACATAAGTAGGCTGCGGTACGGCTTGGGTATCCAGGTTATTTTTAAGGTCCGTAATTGTCTTCGTAAGTTGTGCTACTTCCGATTTTAGGGGTCCCTGTTCCTTGACAATATGTCCTGGAAATTGCCTGACTTCAGCGGTTAGTGCTGAGGTATGTCGCTTCAGTTCCTCCATTGCTTCACCGTGCTCTTTTAAGTTTTTAATGAGCTCTTCCATTTTTTGTGTTTGTTCAGACATCGCCACTTTTTCTGTGAGAACCTCTGGCTGCTCCCTCCTTACCAGTTCCTCTGCCTGTTGTTCAGAGGGGGCTCTAGGCTCTACCCCCTCCCGTACAAGTTGGTAGAGCCTTTCTATGGCCTGCGTGACCCCCAACTTTATTTCCGATTTTATATTACGCGATTCTCCCAGTAGCGTCTTAGCTCTGACTAAGCAGGCTTTAGCCTCTGCTAGCTTGCTGGGGAACTTAGGCTTGGACGGTAATGGTATAGGTGGGGTTCTTTCTGTCTTACCGGATAATTTACGGTTTTTAGTGGGGTTTATAGAGTCTGCTATTGCTCCAGTCTCCCACTCTCCTATACTCCTCCTCACGTCCCGCTTTGGTTCAGAGGGTCCTGCCCTCTCCGTCGCTTCCGGCGTCTTTTGAGGAGAAATCTTGTTCTGATCCGTGGCCTTTTTGACTGGGGTCCGGTTTGCGGCGTACATTATGAATGGGTGTCAGGGGACTTGTCACAGTGTTTAATTAAAATAAAAGTCAACTTAAAAAAAAAAAGTTTTGTATACTTGGTATACTGTCTTACTGTTTAGTCAGTGAGGTGTAAAAGGCCTCTCTGGCTGTCCAAATAAAACTTTTTTGTTCTAAGTGAGAACAAAGTCGGATAGTGAATATAAGTACGCGGTGCTAATAAAATTTAGTACAGACTACGCAAGTTCAAATTCGAATCGAATATTAAACAAATATGTGATATAAAACAAAACAAGCACAAAATAAATGAAGGTTTGATATATACTATATATTTATATATTTTTAAAGAAAAACAAGAAATATTTGGACTCCTATTTAAACCGCCTTTGTTCAAAACTTTAGTAAAAGAAAGTAAGAATAATTTATTCAGTGCTTTTCTGGAAAAGTATACGTGTCAGGAACGAACGGGTGTGTGCGACGTGATCAGCAAGCAAAGGTGTGTCCGTTTTGAGCATAAAAATTTTCCGACTAAGTGACTCTTTTACAAGATTCCTCCGTTCACTACACACAAGTCGTTAGAACAGGGCGGGTGGGCGGGGCTTTTTTTCGTGTTTAGGTGGTCGGATCGGGGCGGGAGAGGTGTCAAAAGATTGGGCTAGACGAGTGCTACACGGATATGAAGAAAAATTTGAGGTAAGTACAAATTTGGAAAATTTATTTGGAAAATTCGAGTTTTTTGGAGGTTTTTGCCAAAAATTTTTGAAATTTATGAAATGTTATGATCGAAATCTACTTTAATAGGTGCGCGAAATTATTACGAATCTTCCGATACCACGCAGTGGTCGGTAGATAAGAAATTTGAACAGAACTATGTGAAAAATCTATGTAATTATGCGAAAAATAAAATTTGGAAAATTTAATGGAAAATTCAAAATTTATTACGCAGTTGTAAAGAGCACTTTGAGCCGAATCTATTGATATAGCACACTACTATATACTGGTCACTATTGCGTAGTATTAAGGCGATTTAAATTTTTAACTTGTGAATTTCAATGTTGTGCCGGCAGAGGTTAGGTAGATTTCTATGTAAACAAACAAGGTATGGGAACGGCGAATCGCGACTTTTTTCGTGTTTAGGTGGTCGGATCGGGGCGGGAGAGGTGTCAAAAGATTGGGCTAGACGAGTGCTACACGGATATGAAGAAAAATTTGAGGTAAGTACAAATTTGGAAAATTTATTTGGAAAATTCGAGTTTTTTGGAGGTTTTTGCCAAAAATTTTTGAAATTTATGAAATGTTATGATCGAAATCTACTTTAATAGGTGCGCGAAATTATTACGAATCTTCCGATACCACGCAGTGGTCGGTAGATAAGAAATTTGAACAGAACTATGTGAAAAATCTATGTAATTATGCGAAAAATAAAATTTGGAAAATTTAATGGAAAATTCAAAATTTATTACGCAGTTGTAAAGAGCACTTTGAGCCGAATCTATTGATATAGCACACTACTATATACTGGTCACTATTGCGTAGTATTAAGGCGATTTAAATTTTTAACTTGTGAATTTCAATGTTGTGCCGGCAGAGGTTAGGTAGATTTCTATGTAAACAAACAAGGTATGGGAACGGCGAATCGCGACTTTTTTCGTGTTTAGGTGGTCGGATCGGGGCGGGAGAGGTGTCAAAAGATTGGGCTAGACGAGTGCTACACGGATATGAAGAAAAATTTGAGGTAAGTACAAATTTGGAAAATTTATTTGGAAAATTCGAGTTTTTTGGAGGTTTTTGCCAAAAATTTTTGAAATTTATGAAATGTTATGATCGAAATCTACTTTAATAGGTGCGCGAAATTATTACGAATCTTCCGATACCACGCAGTGGTCGGTAGATAAGAAATTTGAACAGAACTATGTGAAAAATCTATGTAATTATGCGAAAAATAAAATTTGGAAAATTTAATGGAAAATTCAAAATTTATTACGCAGTTGTAAAGAGCACTTTGAGCCGAATCTATTGATATAGCACACTACTATATACTGGTCACTATTGCGTAGTATTAAGGCGATTTAAATTTTTAACTTGTGAATTTCAATGTTGTGCCGGCAGAGGTTAGGTAGATTTCTATGTAAACAAACAAGGTATGGGAACGGCGAATCGCGACTTTTTTCGTGTTTAGGTGGTCGGATCGGGGCGGGAGAGGTGTCAAAAGATTGGGCTAGACGAGTGCTACACGGATATGAAGAAAAATTTGAGGTAAGTACAAATTTGGAAAATTTATTTGGAAAATTCGAGTTTTTTGGAGGTTTTTGCCAAAAATTTTTGAAATTTATGAAATGTTATGATCGAAATCTACTTTAATAGGTGCGCGAAATTATTACGAATCTTCCGATACCACGCAGTGGTCGGTAGATAAGAAATTTGAACAGAACTATGTGAAAAATCTATGTAATTATGCGAAAAATAAAATTTGGAAAATTTAATGGAAAATTCAAAATTTATTACGCAGTTGTAAAGAGCACTTTGAGCCGAATCTATTGATATAGCACACTACTATATACTGGTCACTATTGCGTAGTATTAAGGCGATTTAAATTTTTAACTTGTGAATTTCAATGTTGTGCCGGCAGAGGTTAGGTAGATTTCTATGTAAACAAACAAGGTATGGGAACGGCGAATCGCGACTTTTTTCGTGTTTAGGTGGTCGGATCGGGGCGGGAGAGGTGTCAAAAGATTGGGCTAGACGAGTGCTACACGGATATGAAGAAAAATTTGAGGTAAGTACAAATTTGGAAAATTTATTTGGAAAATTCGAGTTTTTTGGAGGTTTTTGCCAAAAATTTTTGAAATTTATGAAATGTTATGATCGAAATCTACTTTAATAGGTGCGCGAAATTATTACGAATCTTCCGATACCACGCAGTGGTCGGTAGATAAGAAATTTGAACAGAACTATGTGAAAAATCTATGTAATTATGCGAAAAATAAAATTTGGAAAATTTAATGGAAAATTCAAAATTTATTACGCAGTTGTAAAGAGCACTTTGAGCCGAATCTATTGATATAGCACACTACTATATACTGGTCACTATTGCGTAGTATTAAGGCGATTTAAATTTTTAACTTGTGAATTTCAATGTTGTGCCGGCAGAGGTTAGGTAGATTTCTATGTAAACAAACAAGGTATGGGAACGGCGAATCGCGACTTTTTTCGTGTTTAGGTGGTCGGATCGGGGCGGGAGAGGTGTCAAAAGATTGGGCTAGACGAGTGCTACACGGATATGAAGAAAAATTTGAGGTAAGTACAAATTTGGAAAATTTATTTGGAAAATTCGAGTTTTTTGGAGGTTTTTGCCAAAAATTTTTGAAATTTATGAAATGTTATGATCGAAATCTACTTTAATAGGTGCGCGAAATTATTACGAATCTTCCGATACCACGCAGTGGTCGGTAGATAAGAAATTTGAACAGAACTATGTGAAAAATCTATGTAATTATGCGAAAAATAAAATTTGGAAAATTTAATGGAAAATTCAAAATTTATTACGCAGTTGTAAAGAGCACTTTGAGCCGAATCTATTGATATAGCACACTACTATATACTGGTCACTATTGCGTAGTATTAAGGCGATTTAAATTTTTAACTTGTGAATTTCAATGTTGTGCCGGCAGAGGTTAGGTAGATTTCTATGTAAACAAACAAGGTATGGGAACGGCGAATCGCGACTTTTTTCGTGTTTAGGTGGTCGGATCGGGGCGGGAGAGGTGTCAAAAGATTGGGCTAGACGAGTGCTACACGGATATGAAGAAAAATTTGAGGTAAGTACAAATTTGGAAAATTTATTTGGAAAATTCGAGTTTTTTGGA